>JADRCC010544203.1:0-10274 GCA_019843855.1 Hylomyscus alleni
CGTTTTACTTCACCTCCAGGTTATAACTCTTAGGTTGTAACTAAGTTCCGTCTGGTTGCTCTTAAACAGAACCTCTTAAAAATCTTAGCCAGTATACATTTAAGTTTGAATTTTAATGTGCCCCTTTATCACTACTACTACTCCTTTGCCAGTTCACAACTCTGCTTCCCCAAAGCCAGGAAGTGGAAGTGGTAGTTTAGAAAAAGAACAAAAGTTGATTATATCAACTGTTAACTGTTTCATTTACTGTGTTAGTTAATTCTTCAATCTCAAGACTTAGACTTCATTTTTTTTATCCCTTTAGCCTTTTCGTCATTGTTCAATATATCTGTGCTCACTTAGAATATTCTTTTTGGTTCAGGGGATTGTAGGCTCTTTTTAGAGAGAGTGAATGTGATAGCTGTATATGCTTGCTTGACTAGACGTCTCTCTTCTACCTGGGTCATCTCAGTCCAGCATTTATCCTGAAACACAGTGATACAAAGATTAAAAAAAAATTAGAAATGATAAGTATTTGCCCTTTACACACCCCCAGTCACACAATTTGAACAATACTGTTTCATTCTTAGTAATACAGACTTCCTCTACTTATGTGCTTCATGTTCTTCTCCTTCAACATGTTATTATTCAGAAAGCATTTTGCTTACAGTAAAATTTGAATTTGTGACTGTTGCCAGTTGTAGCCCCATTTCAGTACATTCCATACAATGCTCTGCTTGATTATCTAATCTGGCTATGACCTTCTATATTGTAAATTATTGCTATGTACCCTCCAGCTGTACAGGTCGTTCTTTCGTAAGTGTGTTAGCTGATCAGGATCACCACTTAGCCCTGCCTTTGCCTAGTTTTATCCGTTGTTACAGTCTAGAGTTCTTTGTGTTTCTCATTAGCACTTCCTGTATGCACCTTTGATAAAGCTTAAGCTTGCACGGCAACATTTCTTTCAGCCCCATTTCTTTCATCCTTTAATGCTGTGCTATATGAAATAGAAGATCACAACCTGTTTGCACTAAGTCATAAATCACACTGTTGCTTATGTGCTTAGTTGAGGAAGCTTTGTCTGAGTGTTTGGGTAAAAGATTCCCAGTGACGATATGCATGATTTTAATTGCTATAGTATTAATTGTACATGCCACTATAATTATAATAGAAAACTAGGCATGAGCATAAAAAGCATAAACTTTTTTTAACTAACCTTGTTTATAATTTGCACCTCTATTCCAAAAACATTCCAGTGTCTTTTAAAATCAACCATATGCACACTGAAAGTTTATTTTCTACTAACAACACAACAGCCTCTAATAGAAATTGAGACAAGAGCCTTGCCGTGCAGCCTAGGCTCACCTGCTGGTGTGGGTAAGAAAGCTTGCAGAAACATCAGTGCTTAGATGAACCACTGTGCCTGGCTTGGTTCAACACTTCAGAGGCAATATTTTAGGAATCTTTGAAAGGTTGAAAGCAAATTAAGACCTAAGATTATAGGCTGACCTCCAGATGAACCAGCACCATTTCTTGAAAATGCTGTCTTTTTTTCCAACTAAGTGGTTTTGGCTTCTTTGTCAATGATCAAGTAACCATAGGTGTGAGTTTGTGGTTCATTTATTTCTATTCCACTTGTCTACCTGTCTGTCTCTACAAACACCATGTGTTTGGTTTTTTTTAGGGGGCGGGGGGGGGGTTTGGTTTTTGTTTTTGTTTTTGTTTTTGTAATCACTATTGCTCTGTAGTTCAGCTTGAGGTCAGGGATGGTGATTCTACCAGAAATCCTTTTATTGTTGAGAATAGCTTTTCCGCTATCCTGAGTTTTTATTATGCTAGATGAATTTGAGAATTGCTCTTTCTATCACTGTGAATAATTGAGTTGGAATTTTGATGGGGATTGTGTTGAATCTGTAGATTGCATTTGTAGGTGGCCATCTTTTACTATGTTAATCCTGCCAATCCATGAGCATGTGAGATCTTTCCATCTTCTTCAAGTTTCTTTCTTCAGAGACCTGAAGTTCTTGTCATAGAGATCTTTCACTTGCTTGGTTAGAGTCACACCAAGATATATTATTTGTGAACTATTGTGAAGGTTTCATTTCCCTAATTTCTTTCTCATCCTGTTTATCATTTGTATAAAGGAATGCTACTGATTTGTTTGAGTTAATTTTATATTCAGCCACTTTGCTAAATTTGTTTATCAGGTTTAGGAATTTTGGGGGTCACTTAAGTATACTATCATGTCATCTGCAAATAGTGATATTTTGACTTCTGCCTTTTTGATTTGTATCCCTTTGACCTCCTTTAGTTGTCTAATTGCTCTAGCTATATTGAGTAGATCGAGAGTGGGCAGCCTTACCTAGTCCCTGTTTTTAGTGGGATTGCTTCAAGTTTTTCTCCATTCAGTTTGATGTTGGCTACTGATTTGCTTTAGAGTGCTTTTACTATGTTTAGGTATGGGCACTGAATTCCTGATCTTTCCAAGACTTTTAACAAGGAGGGATGTTGAATTTTGTCAAATGCTTTTTCAGCATCTAATGAAGTGATCATGTGTTTTTTTTTCTTTGACTTTACGTAGTGGCTTACATTGATGGTTTTCCGTATATTGAACCATCCCTGCATCCCTGTGATAAAGCTTACTTGGTCGTGGTGAATGGTCATTTCGATGTGTTCTTGGATTCCGTTTGTTTATTGAGTATTTTTGCATCAGTATTCATAAGGGAAATTGGTCTGAAGTTCTTTGTTGAGTCTTTCTGGTTTAGGCATCAACGTAACTGGCTTCATAGAACGAAATAGGGAGTGTTTCTTCTGGTGTTTCTATTTTGTGGAATAGGAGGCCCTTGGTCATTTGGAGGCTTGAGGCCCCAGAGCAGAGGAATGCTAGGGCGGTGAGGTGGGAGTGAGTGGGTGGGAGGGGGCACCCTCATAGAGGAAAAAGGCAGGGGGATTGGATGGCAGGGGCTGAGGTTGGGAGACCTAGAAGGGGGACAAGTTTTGAAATGGAAATAACCAATAAGAAAATAAAAAAGATTTAAGATTACTAACCAGTATGTAATAATTCACCTGGGCTTGATTGTGCTTCACTTGGCTATTCTCATCTCTGCTGCCAACTTTTATATTTTGTCAACTTTTGACTATAAAGTGAATCCGTTTAAGGATACATAGATTTTCTTTGTATAGAGAATTCTGTTTTAGCTTCTCGTTACTTACCATTAAGGCATCTAATTGAGCCAAAATCTATTTCATGGAAAGTAAAACGTTCTCTAAGAAGTCACTAGGTATGTGTTTCCTCTTCAGTTAATAAGGATAGAAAAGCTGAATCTTGAAGTGCCCAACAAGTACATTGGTTTCATAGGTGCCGATGGAAACCCTGATTATGCCACATTCATTGTTGTCATCAGTCATGTTACTTCTGATCTTACATACTTCATAGTTTACTTTCAGTCAGAAAGACAGGCTTCATACAGAAATTCACTTCTCATTATCTTGGGTTTCTGGGAGGTCAATAACATAAGTATGATATTTGATAATATATTTGATTATTTGTCATTGGTTTTTTTAAAAATCTCTTTTCAATTTTTAAGTCCCGCCTTTGAGTCAGCCAAAGAAGATTCTTCAAGCTTAATTGCTGAACTTCAAGAGAAACTTGAAGAAGAAAAAGCTAAGTTTCTGGAACAACTTGAAGAACAAGAGAAAAGAAAGAATGAAGAAATGCAAAATGTCAGAAGCTCTTTGATTGCTGAGCAGCAGGTGTGTTTGAGATCTGAGGAAGGTTGATACAAGCTAGCCATAGTTCTCTGCATTTGAGGGTTCTTGTTTCCATTATTTGACCTTCTTAATGGTTGACCTTTTTCATGATAAAAGAATTTATTTTAAAAAGAAAACTTGTAACAATGTCACATGAATGTAGTTAGCAGTTTATGTAAGAATTATCAACTCACATAGACATGAAATCTGCTTTTGAGAATTACAGTGTCCTTGGCACAACTTACTTCACATGTAATTGGGGTTTTCTCTGCAGGTCTCACTGTGATCTCTTATTAAAACATCCTCAATTTCAGATTCCTGTAAGGAATTAGGGGCTGAATTAACTGAATTCAAAACTGGGAAGCTTACAACTATCTGAGTTATGCTAAGGTTTCAGTTTGCTTATTATAAATTGTGATTATCTTAGTCCATTTCGTATTACAGAAATAGCATACATAGTTCATGAAAATAAACAGTGGTTAATGTGCTTTTATATGTGATAATTTTCTGTTTGAAAAAAAGAAATTGCACAGCAGTAAGCTGCATTGGTAACATTCTTCTTTTTTCTTCAAAGGAAGGTTTTTCGAATTTTAGAGCTCTTGAAATATACTTGATAGCCTGAAACTTTTACTTTGTTCTTTGTTGTTAAAGATTTTTGTCTGAAACTGTCAAATGATTTTCCTGTTAAATCTGTCTGTTGCCATTAATAGATTTCTGAAAGGTTTTGGGTAAATGCTAAGTAGATTAAAGAATCAGTTTAGATCATTTTCTCACGTAAGTATTTGTTATATTTTAATGAATGGATATGTTTAATGAATATAAATGAAATGTTTAACAAATTTAATCTCCTTTGTTAATTGAAATGCAGTTAAAATTGCCAGTCATCTGTCGGACTCTCTAGGCAATTGGATATGTGAACTTCTTGCAGTCTGTGAAACCTGGGAGTAATGAGTGTGGTTGCTATAGAGGCCGGCCTGGAGAGTATTGCACATGTCCAAATAAGAGAAAGATAATCACACACTAGTATGGTAGTCAAGAGCTAGCCAAAGATCAAAGATTTCAGAGGAAAGAAAGTTTCCCAAAGAAAAAGTCATATATCCAACAGCACTCTATTTAAACTGTTAATCATTTAAGTTCTCTAAAATCTCAGGCATTTGCTAGTGCTTCTGATACTACAAACAAGGAGAAAATTTTGTTTTCAAGATACTGAGTTCAAACAAAGAAAATAATAACCTTTTCTGGAATACATACCATTTGCTTAGTCATGTGACTCTATAAACATACCTCAGAAAAGAATATCTTGCAATCTTAATTTCCATAGCATCGGCTCCTAAGTATATGCACTATACTATGATTGACTATTGCTATTGTTTCAGACCAACTTTAACACAGTCTTAACAAGAGAGAAAATGAGGAAAGAAAACATAATAAATGATCTTAGTGATAAGCTAAAAAGTACGATGCAGCAGCAAGAGCGAGATAAAGGTTAGTGATGTCTGATAATATGATTTTTAAAAGTACTTTCAAATATTTTCAGTAAGTGATGTGCCTTTGACTTTGGGGTCTTAGATTTGATAGAGTCGCTTTCTGAGGACCGAGCTCGTTTGCTTGAAGAGAAGAAGAAGCTTGAAGAGGAAGTGAGTAAACTCCGCACTAGCAGTTTTCTTCCCTCGGCACCTGTGGTTGCAGCCCCAGAGCTGTATGGTGCTTGTGCACCTGAGCTCCCAGGTGAGCCCGAGAGGTCAGTCATGGAGACAGCAGATGAAGGAAGAGTGGATTCAGCAATGGAGACAAGCATGATGTCTGTCCAGTAAGTAGGCTTATTTTCCATTCAATTGATTAGAGGCTTTTATATTCAGCAGTGCCATATGGGCCTGGCACTGCTGTCATGGGTCTATAAATCCCAACAGGAGGATCACAAGTTAAAGCTCTCCTTGGGCAACAATGAACTCAAAAACTCAAAGCAATTTAGCAGAGGCTGTCTCAAAATTTAAAAAAAAATAGTCTGCACTGCTATTCCATTAAATTATAAAATTCTAAAGAAAGGAGGTATTTTTAACTTTACTAATTTTTCTTAGCTCATATAAAAGTAATTTTAAAAGATAGTGTAGAAGCATGTTAAAAGAATATGATAATTAAAATTCATAAATGACAGAAATTAATCCAGAGTGGAAAAGTGACCTCCCGGGGTTGGGGGGGGGGAATTCCACCTATCTTCTACGTACAGGGGAGGCAGTTAAAACAAAAAATATAGAAAGCTCAGTATAAGATATAAAGTATAACATGCATCTTATATCTTCAACCTGATATTGGTGGGGTGTGGGAGACAGTGGCAGGCAGATCTTCAGAGCTCATTGGCCAGCTGTTCTAGCAGAATTAATGAGCTCCAGGGTCAGTGAGAAAACTCAAAAAAGGTAGCAAGCAGACTCAATACAGACTCCTGATGTTGGCCTGGTTTTCACACATATGCAAACATCCATACATACACACCAAAAAAATAAAAAATGACAATCAATTTTCCCAATTTTTGTTAATAACAAAAAGATGAGTTTGTACAATTGGAAATTTTAACACATCTTTATTTAGATGTATAGCTATTGATGCCTCTAAGAAGGATACTTATGTATAAATACTGATATAAGTAGAAATTGGACTATTCTAGAATAAACAAAAGGATCTAAAACCAAGTATAAACAATGTAATCTGAGAGAGCTATATAACTCATATACATTTCTTTCAAAATTAATTCAGGTAGGGAAAGTATGAATTTTGTAGAAATTATCTCTAGATAAGGACATATTTAACGTTTGTTTATAGACTCAGCAAGTATCTAAGTCTAAACATAGTATCAGCTGTTCTGATATAGGCTACCTTTGAAAATTTAGTACAAGCTCTTAACTCTATCTAAGTTATCAGGGCTGGCCTTGAACTCAGAGATCTGCCTGCCTCTGCCTCCCAAGTGCTGGGATTAGAAGTGTGCAGCACCATGCCCAGCTAAGCTTCTAAAATCTTGTTGATGAATGTATAGTTCAGAGTGTACATTCTGTGAAAGTGCTTAAACCTTAAAAACAACCATTCTCTCACTTTTAGAGAAAATACGCTCTCTGAAGAGAAGCAAAGGATCATGCTCCTAGAACGGGTGAGCAGACTCTCTGTGAAGTACTTGTTTAATATCATGACTCTGGGGTACACATTCAAATGCTTTTTGTTGTAAAAACATTGCATTTTGGCTTGCATTTATGAATTAGGACTTTTTAGATTAGTTTGAGAAGGCCTGTCATTTGTATTCTTAGTAGCTGAATTATTTTAGAATCAGGTCTCACTAATATGTAACTTCTTCAGTTAGTGACACTTTTAGAAGGCAAAAAGGGTTTATTTTATAAAATTTTACCTAATAACAGCTCAGAAAACAGCAGTATAATATCAATAAGAATTTCAGCATATTTATTTCTTTAAAAAGGTATTTTTAGATTTATTTTTATTTATTTTATGGGTATGAGTAGCTGTACAGATGGCCGTGAGCCATCAAGTGTGTGACTGCTGGCTCCAGCGTAATTTACTGTAGCTGTTTACAGACACACCAGAAGAGGGCGTCAGATCTCATTACAGTGGTTGTGAGCCACCATATGGTTGCTGGGATCTGAACTCAAGACCTTCGGAGGAGCAGTCAGTGCTCTTACCCACTGAGCCATCTCGCCAGCCCCAAAGTAATTTTTTTTTTAAGATGAGCAAGAATATAAAAAATTAAGACTGAAGTAATGAAGTTTTTTGATTTGGTTTTTTTTTTTTGTTTGTTTGTTTTTTAAGACAGGGTTTCTCTGTTTAGCCCTGGCTGTCCTGGAACTCACCCTGTAGACCAGGCTGGCTTTGAACTCAGAAATCCGCCTGCCTCTACCTCTCAAGTGCTGAGATTAAAGGCATGCACCACCACTACCCAGCAGTAATGAAGTTTTTAATAATAATTGAAATGAGGAAGGGACTTTCATTTGCATACAGAATTGTATACATACACCCACAGAAACACAAGAATGTACCAAAAATAAAAGGATAAATATTTGGCAATTTTTATGAATTAAAAGTACTTTGAAAACAGAATGAACCCTCAGTGGCTAGTTTCATTCGATTCATCCATTCATGAAGATTTTTTACCAATGTCTTCGTTGTATACCAGCTTAGAAAATAATCCAGAGCCAAACTGTCCAATTTAACTCAAATGTATTAGCCATTCTCTTCCTGTTTTGTGATTAATACCTTAGGATCACACAAGTTGTAACAATATGTTACAAATGCAGGTTCCACCTCTGAGCTAGCAAATTTGGGTGGGATAAATGCAGCATTTATTGTGTGTTTGTAAATTATACAGCTAATGACAAGATTTGAAAACTTAAGGAATCAAGTTTTAGGACAATATATTCAGTATTCTCATTCTCACTAAAATGGTTAGTGATCAGAACAGTTAAAGTAGACTCTCTGGCTGTACTCTATTTGATAATGAGAACCTAATCATCCAAGGTTAAAACCACAGGTCTGTTTTCTCCTTGTAGACATTGCAGTTGAAAGAAGAAGAAAACAAGCGGTTAAATCAAAGACTGGTAAGAGTTTTCTGGTTAAGTCTTTTCTTAAAAAATTTGCTTTTGTATTTTGGTATAGACATCATGCACCTAAAGGGATATATCCTTTTCTAATTTTGTTTTTACACTTACTAGTAAGAGAATGGAGCATGTGTGCCATCATGGTGTCAGTGTGGAAATTAGAGGACAAAATAAGTTTTTTGCCACCATGTGTGCCTGGGCATTGAACTCAGGTCATCAGGGTTGGTGACACCTGCTTTTAATCTGCTATGTCATCTTTCTAGCCCAGAATATGTGTGATTTATTCATACTCGTGCTTGTTGAGCCATTTTATACATTGGCCATCACTGGGTCTCAAGTGAGAGAAGCTGGTCAGGGTTACTACTTTGATTGATTGTAGAATCACCTGTTCGGCCTTCTTTGTAGATTTATTAATTTTGTGTGTATGAATGTTTTGCCTGCATATATTTATGTGCAACTTGTGAGTGCATGCGGATAGTTGTAACCTATCACATGGATGCTGGAAATGAGCCCCAGTCCTCTGTGGGAGCAGCTGCTCTTAACCACCGTGCCGGCTCTCTAGCCCACATCTTTTTTTTCTTGACTTGAAAATAGTACATTGTACTAAAAATTTAACAAAGTAGACTGACTTTGTAACCTTACTTTGATACTTAGAAAAAAAGAAAACAAATATTAATAATACTTATTTAATTTATTATTAAGGAACTACTATTTCAGCATCCCACTTTAGAGGTAGTCATGTTTTAATAGATCAATTACTTAATTTCCCCTAAATCAGATTGAATTCCTAGCACCTAAAATAATTATTTTCTGATAATTGTATATTTTAAAGGAGACATAGTTTCAGGCTTATGTTTAGTGGCTAAAAGAGAGAGAGAAACTTTCCATGCAGATACCCATATAGCACAGTCAATATGTAGAGGTAATAGGTCAAATTTTGACATAGCTTCTCTCATTCTACTATGGTTCTAAGGATTGAATTTAGATCACCAGGGTTTATGCAACAAACCCTTTTACTATATATTTTATATTTTTCCTTTCTAAGCTTGGTAGGCTTGTTCAAAACATTCTTCATGAGACTTACCAGAGAACAAAGTCTCTGCTGGGCTTTTTTGAGATTTCCTTTCTCAGTGTAATTAATATAAATCTCTTTACCTTAGCCTCTTCAGACAAGGGCAAAAGCAGCCACATTTTTTACCAAAATCCCAGAAAAACAGTCTCTAGGCCACATACTGAAATCCTCCACTGTAACCTCTTAGACCAGGTCTGTACAGTTCAAATCACTCTCAGTAACAAAGTCTTTTATATTCCTTTTAGGATAGCCCTTTAAGCCCCACTTAGAGATATCCATTGCTTTCCAAATACAAAAATCCCCAAATCTACATTCTTCCAAACAAAAGCATGGTCAGGCCTTTCACAGGAGTAGGGTATTATCCCTACTCCTGGTACCAACTTGTGTTTTAGTTAGGGTTTTATTGCTGTGAACAGACACTATGACCAAGTCAAATATTATAAGGACAACATTATATTGGAGCTAGCTTACAGGTTCAGAGGCTCAGTCTATTGTCATCAAGATGGGAGCATGGCAGCATCCAGGCAGGCATGGTGCAGGAGGAGCTGAGAGTTCTACATCCTCATCTGAAAGCTGCTAGCAGAGTACTGACTTCAGGCAGCTAGAGTGAGGGTTTTAAAGCCCATGCCCACAGTGACACACCTATTCCAACAAGGCCACACCTCCAAATAGTGCCACTCCCCAGGCCAAGCATATTCAAATCATGATACCAACTGAGCCATTTCACTGGCCCCTGCAATTTGTAACAGTGAACTGAGTGTAGTGACACACATCACTAATCCCAGCACCCAGGAAGCAGAAAGAGGCAGGCAGATGTCTATGAGTTCAGGGCTAACCTAGTTTACAGGGAGTTCCAGGACAGCCAGGGCTACATAGAGAGA
>JADRCC010544206.1:0-11834 GCA_019843855.1 Hylomyscus alleni
TGATGCTTCTGTATGGTAAGCCTTCACTGTGTGTCTGTTTCGTGACTGCTGTCCTTTTGAGACCTTTATTAGTCAGTTAAGTATAGGAAAGCCAAGAATCTCTTAAGCCTTACACTATCAGAATCTTGTGGCTGAGGCCTGAGAGCCACCTCTTGAAACAGTTTTTTAAGTAATTCTGGTAACCTATTAGACCTTTCATGCCTAATGTCTGACCATGAGGCTCTGATATACCAGGCTACACATCCCTGGTGTCACTTGCCTGCCCATTGGAACCTCTGCCACCCACTGCCCTGGCTAGACAGAGTTCAAGCCCTAGACCTCGAAGTCTCTACCATCCCTAACCTATGGTTTCTCACCCTAACTCTTTTGTCCTCAGTATGACCTGTTCAGTCTCAGGCGAGCTTTGTGTGCTTCTTCGTGCCCTTGCCAATGCTCATGTCCTGATCCTTCACCCACTACCTAAGCCACATTCTGGTCTTGCACTGCTCCATCTGGACCATCTTGAGGCTGCCTGTGCCTCAGGAGGAGTAGTCAGGGAGGATGCTATTTGTGGTATAGGATTTGGTCTAACAGGAGACGCAGGTACTGAGACTCACGGAAGAAGTGATGGCTTTAGGTTGTTGTCTCAAGCAGTCTTCTGAAGTGGGGTCTCAATAGACCTATTAGTAGCAGAGTAATTTTTCATAAATATAAAGTAAGCAAAATTGGACCCAGGGATATGTCCTGCTATTGAAATCAAGCTCTGCTGTTACTCCTCCTATTAATAGTCATGCCTCCTCATCCATCCCTACTATAGGACAAGCGTTCTCATTCACATATATTATGTGAGCATGTGCATCGTAGAGATGTGGAAAATGGTGTACAGAAGAATTTACTCAGATCTCAAGATCTTTTCTCATTATGCTCTAGCAGCCACCTTGAAAGGAAAAAATGCAGCTCTCCTCACCTGGGAGGAACAATGCCCTTGCAGAAATGTATCTGCAAATGAAATTCAAGTCAATTCACAGTGTCTCCCACTTACACATGAAGCTCAGAGTCTGCCCACTCCTCTCTCTCTGGTGATGGCTAGTCTGGAAGGTGAAGGTAGGCAAACCCTGGCATTGAGAACTCATGGACAGCAGCAGTAACTGGAAACATGGTGGCCAAGGCACCGCTACGAAGCTCATTCTCTTCCACGCCCCTCTGAATCATTCCCCACAGTTTTCTGATATATTCACTTGGAGACTAAAAATGCCCAGACCTCTGTGCAGCTCCAGATCCGAATTACTTTGTAAAACGTGTTAAGAGCTTTTAGAGTTAGGCAAGCAAGAAAATACTTGACTTTCATTCTAATGAAAACTATTTTTAACACTTAAAATATCTAAAACAACCATCCTTTTATATCTGCAGCCCCCAGTATTTGCCAACAAACAGCTCTTTGAGCACAGCATACATGAAAAATCTAAGTTTATAGAAAAATTAAACTGCAGGACATTTATTTATCTGTTGATAAGGATATCCTCTGTAAACAAATTCATAAAATCTAGAAACCCAAGTTTAGACCAAACCCAGCCATGTGCTGACGTAGCCTCTCTGCCCACCTCTCAGAAATGGAGTCAGATGTTTCATCTGCTCCCTCTGGGCTGTCTAGAGTGGAAGCTGTACAGATCTATAGGCAGGTAATAGGGCTCCCGTAAGAGAGTGACAGCAGCAGCCCCTCCCTGGAGAGGCACCCCAGGTTGTTGGGGGGGACTAGCTTCCCACCTCGTCAACTTGTAAAGAGTCTAGCCTCGGTTCCCACAGCTAGAATAGGAGCTGTTCCAAGTTCCATTATTCTGCACGCTATCGCCCTGCAGCCCTGAGATTCGGTTAAACACCGAAGCTCCTGAGTACATTTTAATTTCTAATCATTAGTTACAAGATTTTCTTGTTAATTCTGATTCAGCAGATTTTGCTGAGACAGCTCTATTTTTCCCCCTTTATTTTGGTCGCACTGCACAGAGCCTATTCAGACAGGCAATAAATCCGGGTGGCTAACCTCCCTCCTGGGAACGAATCATCTGCAACTCAGAAAAGGACACAGCCCCAGGGTGGCAGCGGATGGGGTGGGGGCAGGAATGGGGAGGGATCTTCCTCCTGGGTTTCTTCACAGGTGACTCTGGACCCAGGATAACACACTGCAGGTAATTACATCAAGAGATAACACGATTTCTCCAGAACTGCAACATCAGACAATTAGGTGTGTGGAGTATAGGGTTGGGTAGACTGGAGGGTGAGTTCAGGACAATTCAGCAAGCAGGGCTCCTGCTCCCTGCCTCTTTTATTAGATCACAGATATCATCTTGCTGAATTTGCTGTAGATTTATGTAACGTGGGAGGCACCAACAGAATTTTGCAATCAGTGAGACTGGTTCAGGGCTGTGCACCTTCCTCTCTGCCTGCCTTGTACCGAGGCGCTTGCTTATAGCCATTGGCAAGAACAAGTTTACTGCTCTCCTTGGTCAGGGAGGCAGCCTCCCTCCCAATTCTAGATGTAGGAGAATAATGAACTATGCTAAATTGTCTTCCTGGGTATAATCTCCTTTTCAGAGACAACTGCTACTCTTAGGCATGGTTACTATGCCAATACTTATAGAATATTACCATGTGCTTGACACTCTTGTGCATTAACTAGCTAGCCCTTGTAGATATAAGAGATAGCCCGTTTTGTGCAGTCACTAACTTTATAGCCACAGCAACCCCACAGATGAATATAAACAATGAGCTCCATTTTATACATGAGGAAACCGAGGTACACAAAATTAAAGAATTCTTTGTACTCACCCATGTAATCAGTGGCAGAACTGAAGCTTGGTTCCTGGTTTTAGAGTCCATGCCCTTAGCGATTGCACTTTATTGATGAAACCTGGTTTTGTCACAAGATAAGACTAGAGCGGTCTGATCCATTAGTAGCAAGCTAATGTCTTAGGAGACAAAGGGCTAGGGTTAGACCTATGATGGGGATAAACAGAGAGTTGTAGGGACAGGTTTAGCTGGTTGGCTTAAAAGAAGTCCTGTCAACTAAATTCCATAATAGAGGAATGCTTGACTGTGTGTCTGTCTCACTGTTGGGGTGCCAGGAACGTTGGCACGCTGCTTAGAGGAGGCAGAATGCAGTCTGTAATGGAGGTCCTCAGTCTGTGCTTTCCCAGGTAGAAAACAAAAGTCTGTGAAAATGGCTGTTGTTCCCAGCCTCCCTCGTAACCAGGTACCACAGGCATAGTGCTGGGAGTTGGCAAAGAGGTCCTTTTTCTGTGTTTTCCCTCAGGGTGTCTATTAGACAGGCAAGAAGGGGACAGTGGAACCAAGGACAGGGGTGGGGCAAGGGGTAGGGGATAGGTGGTGGGGGTTGGAAAGGTAGGGTGGGGGGCTGGAACCTGGTTTGGTTTCCAATGAGTACTGAGAGTCCAGGGTGGGGCTGGGAGAGAAAAGGCCTTCTCTGGGAGATTCAAGTGTATCTGTATACCCTGATGGAGAGACAGTCCTTGCTTGTCCAAACTGTTTTATTTGATGATGAATATAAACACATACCTTACCCAGGTTGAACCAGGGACTAAATTCCTTTTGTGGAAGGGACACTCATTGGCTGAACACTTAGGGCCTATCTAGACATCTCATTAGCATGGAGACTCTAGGTTTTTAATGCTATGTGACTAAATGCTGTGGTCCTCACAGTGGGGTATTGTCATTACTTTCCAGAGCAGGTAGTTTGGCAGGGACTAGCCCCATGCCTACCATACTCAATTCATGGGTTAGGGCTCACTCAACCTTACCAGTTCTTCTGTCTGGTGGCATGGTCCATTTGCCCCACAGAGGAAGACAAGTCATTTAAACCATCAACCTGGATGCTAATATAGTACAGATCAAGGTCACAGACAAATAGGTAATGCAGGTCAAGGAACAATGGGCAAAGTAGGCACTGGGAAAAACTGGTAGCAGGTGGCAAGTGCAGAGTTAGGGCCAGAGTTAGGCTAAGGCAGACATTGTAACAGGAGTCAAATTCTCTGTCTCACACAATATAAGAATAAGCTTGAAACAGTTCAATGGCATAAATATAAAAGACAAAACCAACAACTCTTAGAAGTAAGCAGGAATAAACGTTCATGGTCTCAGATTTGACTTTTACAAAAATAACACGCCAGGCGGTGGTGGCGCATGCCTTTAATCCCAGCACTTGGGAGGCAGAGGCAGGCAGATTTCTGAGTTCGAGGCCAGCCTGGTCTACAGAGTGAGTTCCAGGACAGCCAGGGCTACACAGAGAAACCCTGTCTCGAAAAACCAAAAATAAATAAATAATAATAATAATAATAACACAAAATAATAAAATATAACTTTCTAGCCAAAGAAAATGCTGGACAAACTGTTTTTTCTTCAAAATGAAAGGTTTTCTACATAAAATGGTATAAAGAAGAAAAATTAAATACACAAAGATGAAAAGTATTTGTAAATCATATATTTGGTGATGATTCAGTATCCAGAATACATAATGAGCTTCTAAGACCCAACAACAGAAAGGACAAACACTTCAACTTAAAACTAACTTAAAAGCTATAGAACTGACTCAGCACGAGCTGCTCTTCCATAGGACCGGGACCCGGGCTTGGCTCTTACCACCACAGTTCATACCTACCTGCAACTTCAGTTCTTGAGAGCTTTGATACCCTCTTTTGGCCTCCAAAGGTACCAGGGATACACACAGAGAGGCTCACAAACATCCACGCATGTACAAATAAAATAAACAAAATGGAAAACAAATCAACAGTTTTTCCGAGAACATTTACAAACGCACTCAAGGCTTCTCATCAGAAGCCTGCAAATCAAGAACCATGAGGTTCAGGGATGTTAGCTCAGTTGACAGAGTGTTTACCTCCATGCACAGTCCAAGGGTTCAGGCCCCAGCACTGTATAAACTAGGTGTGGAAGCGAGTGTCTGTAATCCTACCACTGAAAAGGTAGAGGCAGAAGATGTAGAAGTTCAAGGTCATCCCTGGCTACATAGCGAGTGGGAAGCTATCCTAAGCTGCTTGAGATGTTGTTTCAAACGCAAGTAAGACAAGACAGCAAAGAAATAAACAAGCACAAGTACCAAGTCAACCAGGAGATACTATGGATTGGGACTGATCTAATGAAAACATTTACAATTAACAAAACCTGCAAACTCAGGAAGTGATAATAAAGATGTGGACAAACCTGAACCCTCATTGGTTCTGGTAGGAGAGGAACATAGGTTAGCTTCTGTTGAAAATAGTTCAAGGAGAGGTCCTCAAAGGTGGAACAGTTATCATTTGACCCATCAACTTCAACTCCTCTGTATAAAGCCAAAAGAATTGGTTGATAAAAGCTGCATAAATAAACACGCTCGCGCGCATGTGCACACACACTCAGGATTCTCTGTAGCCTTAAGTGGAAACACTCCTAACAGCTATTAAAAAGATGAATGAATAAAAAATGTGGTTTATAGACAGTGAAATATTAGCTAGATATAAAAAGGAATAAAGAGCCAAATACAGACTATAATGTGGATTAACCTTGAAAATACGCTAAGTGAAAGAAGCTGGTCCCATGAGTCTACTTTTAGACAATTCTATTTATATGAAATGCTTAGAATCTTAAATCTATACAACTGGAAACCAGATTACTGGTTGCCAGGGTCTGGGAGAGGAAAAAATGAAAACGAACAGCTTAATAAATAGCTAAGAAATTTCCTTTTGGGGAAATGAAAATATTAGAGAATAAGCCTTCTTATGGTTGAATTGTAAATATCTTTCAGACACCCACATGGCAAAGGCTTGGTTGCCAACCTATGGTTCTAGGAGGAGGCAGTAGAACCTTTAAGAGGAGGGGCTTAATGGGAGGAAGTTAGGTCATTGGTACTGTGCCCTGGAAGGTGACATTGGTGCCTATGCCCCTTCCTCTTCCTGTGCTTATTGTCACATCCAGGCCATGAAGTTAACAGGCCCACCCTGCCCCCACTCCTATCATGCTGTACTGTACCCTCACTGGCCCAGAGCCACAAAGCCAATTATTCATGGGCTAAGAAGCATTCAAAACTATCAGCCAACATATACTTTTATTCTTTTAAAGTTTGCTTTCCTCATGTAATTGCTATAGTAACAGAAAGATGACTAACACAGGCATAGAGGCGCTATTGTATAACATGATTATACTAAAGACCACAGAACTGCTTGCTTTCAATGGTTAAGTGGAAACACATGGAAATCAAGTATCTGGGGCATCGCAGTAGCCCTGTTCTACTGCAAGAATGACCTGGTGCTACCCTCAGTACACAGAGCCAGGGTTCCTGAAGCAAACAGGAGCAAGATCCCAGTCAGCCTGGGAGATGACTAGTATCTGGTGTCTAGTTAGGTAAATAGGAACCTGAAGTCTCCGTCTCAGAAGGGAAGTTACCAAAAGCTAGTTCTTCCATGTGGTCATCCAAGGTTGGCAAAGGCGAGTGGCCAGGGGACATGGACTCAGATTTCCTATGATTCTGGCATTTCTGGCCTCTCTCTCCCTCCCTCCCTCCCTTCCTCTGCTTGTTGTATAAGCCTAGAGGCTTAGACCAATGCATTTGGCTGATAATGAATCTCAAACACAAAGGAGGAAAAAAAGAGGGGGTGAGGTGGGGGAGGGAGGGAATGTTCTGTTGTTGTTTAGAAAATGAACAAAACAGCTGGAGGTAAAGCTTTTGTTACTGGCTGCCATCTCTGATTCATGTGTCTCTATAATCCTGACTGCAGCTTGAGCAAGCCAGGAAGAGCGATTATTACCTCGCATGCTGCACCCACCAGCATGGGGTTTATTGGAAGTCGACGCCCATTTAGCACTGTCAGGAGCTTGCTTATCATCATGCAAAACAGGCCACTGCCCAGGGAGAGCCACCTCCTCTGCCTGGATGCTCAGGGAGGTGTGTTCATCTGCTCCAGGGCCCAACTGAGGATGTAAGGGGCTCTGCTGAAACATAGATATTTCATTCTAATTGGTTTATTGGGATGTTGTTTGATTCTTTGTTTTCTGCTCTTACCTTTCCTTGATAGGTTCTGTGTCTACCTTTGTATCATCTCACACTATACAGGGCCTGGCCTTTGTGTGTGTGGAGGGGGAGGGGGCTCCTATGCCACCACTGTACCTCTTCCTGAAGAAACTGGCTGAAGAGTCTTGTCTAGAGTGTATGTGTAAGAAGGAAGAGAGGCAGAAGGTTGGTCAGGTCTTGCCTCCCTTATGAGTGGCCTAACCCTCTGCTATGCCATCACAGGCAGGCCTAGAAAGCAAAACGGAGCAGTGGATGGGCCTTTCTCTGGGATGCTACTGGAAAAAGAAAGAAGGCTGGGATCGAGAGGGGCAGGTGGCAAACAGCAGGCATGTTCAGAGGTTCAGCTCACAGTTCTGCATATTCATTCCATTGGGAGGCTCAGTTCTGAATAGTGACTCTGTTGGCAGGAGGACGCTGAGCAAGATTTCAGGACTGAGGAGTGGAAGCAGGATGTCCAGGCCCTGGCTAAGTGAGCTGGGTCTTCTGTATCAGGGATGGGAGGTCTCATAGACGAGTCCACAGCACAGAACCTGAAATCCACAGATACCTAGACAGACAGCCAATAAAGGAGGCTGCTGGCCCTCTGTCTAAGCTACAAGCTACAATGTGTACCCAGCTACTGTCAGGGTGTGATGGGTCCCCAAAGGGCCAGGTCTATGCTCAGAGGCTGAATACAGCTCTGCAAGGCTGGGGAAGGGGAGGGCCCAAACCTCTACTCTGAACACTCTTTCCTTGAGCCCTTTTCCCTTAGCCATGTGCTCCAAGAGTTAAGGAAAAGGAAAAAAATGCAAACAGAAAAGAGAAGGATGAGGGGAAGAATCAGAATGATAAGAGAATAGAGAGCTGAGGGAGGAGGCTCTTAGCACTAAAATCCCAGGATCACTTAAACTAACAGGGGAAAAGTGAATATTAATCATTAGAAAAGATGAGTGACGTTAAATTTGGCTTTGCCACCTTCCAGGTAAGTCAGCTGTGGTGAAGAGGGGAGCTAAAGGGATTTGGATGATGTCTAAAGCATCCAATGGATGTATGCAAGTCTCTCCTACCCTTTCTTACCACCCCTGCCACTCCTCTATAGCAAACCAGGTTCAACTGCTCAGGCTTCCTCCCCTTATCCCACCCCCTATTCTCCCTATTAAAACAGCTCTTCAGTATTTCCTGCAGTACCCTTAAATATTAGGTCTGAAAACAATTTGCAATCAGTTGCACTAATTAATCTAATTGAATTTAATTTCCCTTTCTCAGTGTTAAGGGTGAATGAACTCCATATGCTGACTTATGTAAAGTAATATGCAAATTTGCATCTTGAGCCCTGAGCCCTGAAAATGTTTTTTATTACTATGAAGACTACATTGAAGCCCGACATAAGCGAACCATTCCCTGCAGTGTCTTGCCGGACACTACTCTCTCCCAACAGTCCAGACACAGTCCTATCTCCTTGCTGTGCCACTTGTGACTTCCTCACCCCTGTTTCTATCCATGACTGTGCTAAGAAGTTCTTCAGATAGCTTTCTGGATATCTGGATAGCAGTCTACTTTAAATATCAAGGGGTTGGCTTTTGCTGTCTCTCCTCAAGGCCTTTCATAAGTTCAAGGATGATCCTTACGAGCACAGACAACTTTGGTGGTAATACTGCCCTTTGGGGCTATAGTAGGCTATGCTTTGTCAACTGTCCTGTCTGCCTCCAGCAGAGAGGGCAGCTTCAAGCTAGAAGTTGGGGTGGGGGGAATCCAGTCCCAAGCAAGAATGTGGACAGAGAGAACAGGTTACTATCACTAGTGATGAGGTGACAGGCTGAGTTCCAGGGTCTCTTACAGAGTTCTGCATCCAAGAGTCACCAGGTGGGGGAGTCCCAAGAAGATACTCATAGGAACTAAAGGCGAGACTAAAAACAGGTTGTGGCCATAGCATTTCACCACTTAAATCCCAATACCTTCATTCTGGATTTGCTTCAAAATATCCCAAGGTAAGGAAAGATGACTTGCACGGGATATTGAGACAGCAAACATGAATCATGAGTGAAACAGTTGTTGAAGCTGGGTTGAGGGTTTATTGTGGCTTAATATACTTAACATTTTTTCCCAATTGTGTTTGAAATTTTCCTTAATTAAACAAAAGTATTTTAGTGCTAAATCTAGATCTAAAAAGTAAATTTTTTTAAAATTCCAACTGAGGGCAGGACTTTACAGAGAAAATAAGAAGGCTTTCTTGTTAGTTCCTGTCATACCTGGGCTAGTGTGAATGGAGACTCTACTTTCACCCCACTTTCCCAAGCTGGGTCAGAACAGAGCAGTCTGCAGTGAAGAGGGGTGGGGGTATGTTGTTCTAGTCACCTGATGACTGTAGGGCTCAGGGAATCTGCTTGTTTGGCCAGAGAAAAGACATCAAGGCTAGAAGCAGATGAGGCCAGTAAAACATCAGCAAATAGACTTGGGGCTAGGACATGTTGGAGTAATGGCATTGTGAGGAGGAAGACTTGCAAGCAGAGATGCCAGCGATTTCTTCAAAACAAAAAACAGTAAGAGTGTTGTTAATCAGTGTGGGACCAGTGGACACAGAGTGAGGCTCACATCTGAAATGTTTCTGAGGACAATCTAGACAGTTTTCTTCTTACTGGATGTGAGAGAGGGAGGAGCAAGCAGCTCAGTGATGGAGTGATTGCCTGGATCAGCAGTAGATCCCAGAATCGAAGAGATGTTGGTGGCAAAGAGGAAAAGGGAAGAGTACTGAGACAAATCTCAGTTCAAGAAAGCAACACACACACACACACACACACAACTAGGACTATTCAAGGCTCTCCAGAGACAGGTAAGAGCAAGAGATGATAAGGTAGAAGTCACAGGGGAAGAAATGTCAGAGCAGAACATAAGGAGAGCGAGGTTACCCTGGAAGACAGGAGATGAAGAAGTAGGCAAGCAGAAAATCCAGAATGAACTGGTCAGGAGGAAGAAATGGACTCAGCAAGCAGATGGAGGCAGAGAACCAAAAGGACAAGTCATGCGGAGAAAGGAGAACCAGAAAAATGATCACAGAACCTCCAAAGGACCCTGAGAAATACATTTGCCAATGATGTAGCAAGAGTTTGAAGACCATGTAAATGTGTCTTCTTTGCCCCCTAAATTTTTAAAAAATAATTAAAAGCAACTTCCTAGCCTAGATTCCTTAGGTATGAAATCTACTTCTAGAAATATGACTTTTCCTCTAGTGTGCTAACAATACTTGAAGCATTTCTCAAGGGTGTTCAAGATCAATGAGACTCTTTCCAAATCCAACTCAGTGGAGGAGTTGATTAATAAGAATGAATCCATGCCACCTTTCAAATGCCTCTCAATTCTAGCTGTCTCTCCCTATATCCCCTCCTCATCCCCATCTTCCCCACCCCCACATCATCCTCCCAGTACAGTGGAAACTGTCTAAAATATATGGAATCAATGCTAATGAAGTCTACAAATAATGAGAGAGACAGAGTACCAACTGGCCATCTCTTGTCACCACATGAGACTTCTAGTACCAGAATTGAGTTACGTTCAATTGAGTTGTTGACCAAAGAGGGTCCATGGGAATCCCCAAACAACTCAGGCTGTTGCCAAGACAATAGCTTGCTCTCCACAAACTGACAGCAAGGCCCCAATGCTGAAGACAATACTCATACAATTCATTAATCATAAAGAGGTTGAGCTGGTACTTATGTAGAATCTGCACTCCTTTGTTCTAGGGCCTTTGGTACAGGAAGGTACTCTGCAGGCTACCAAAAGAGAAATATAAATACCAACCCAGCCACAAACCCTTTGGTCTACAGTACTGTCCTGTAGGGCAATGGTGGCACAAAACTTGTGGAAGTTACCAACCAATGTCTGATTTGACTTAAGGCCCTTTCCACCAGTTGGAACCCATACCTGATACTGCTTGGGTGACCAAGAACCAGAGAGTAGGTAGCCCAGAGACCTAGTGTAAAACCAACTATTACTGTTCTTTTAAAAAAGGCAATGACCTGCCCCTAGAGGAAAAAAAAGGCAATGATAAAATTACTCTTAATAATATTCTGCTATAACCATAGATCAGTGTCGTACTCAGCCATCATCCGAGAAGCCTCCTCCTGCAGCAGATGGGAGCAAATACAGACTCACAGCAAGACATTATGCAGATAGAAACACCTTGGCATGCACAGCTCTAATTGGGATGTCTCTATCAAATCCCTTCCCTCGGAGCTCAGGAAACGCCACAAAAGAGGTGAAAGGAGTGTGGGACCTGGGGGACACCAACAGAGCAGGAACCTCTAAATCAACTGAACAAAGCTAGTGTAAACTCCCAGAGACTGAAGAAGCAAGCACGGGGTCTACACAGATCTACACCACGTCCAGTGTGTGTGTGTGTGTGTGTGTGTGTGTGTGTGTGTGTGTGTGTGTATAGTAGTAGTAGTAGTAGTAGTAGTAGTAGTAGTAGTAGTAGTAGTACTAGCTTTCAGTTTAGTATTTTTATGGGACTCCTGAGTTTGTTGACAAGTTGATGTCTGATTCTTGTGCCTTCTCTTAGGACTCTTTTCTTTCTGCTGGTTTGCCTTGTTCAGTGTTGATATGAAGAGTTTTGTTTTATCTGATATTTTATTTTGTTGTCTCTTAGAAGTCTGATCTTTTCTAACCAGAGGCAGAAAAGGAGTTGGTGGATCTGACTAGAAGGAGCTGTGGAAACAAACTGGGAGGAGTAGAGGAAAAGGAAACATGTAAGCAGGATATATTGCATGAGAAAATAATCTATTTTCATAAAAAAATAATAAAAAGTATT
>JADRCC010544217.1:0-17731 GCA_019843855.1 Hylomyscus alleni
TGTTAATGATACTGTTCTATGCTAGCACAAGAAGACGTACAGAGTTAACTAACCCAGGCCCATGGGGGCCCCCAGAGACTAAACCACTAAACAAAGAGCATGCAAAGGCTGGACCAAAATATTTGTAGCAAATCTACAGTTTGGTCTCCACTTGGGTTCCCTAGAAATTGGAGGAGGGTCTGTCTCTGACTCTGTTGTCTGCATTTGAACCCCCTCCCCTAGTAAGGCTACTTTATTGGGCCTCCGCTGGAGAGGATGTACTTAGTCCTGTGATTTGATGTGCCCGAGTGGGGTTGGAGCCTCAGAGGAGAAGGAAGGGGAGTAATGGAGGGGGTGGCTTGTGAGGGTGGGACTGGAGGAGAGGAGGGAAGGATCTGTGATCAGGATGTTCGGTGAAAAAATAAGCAAATTAATGAGAAAAAAAAAAGAAGTCAACATCACGAAATCCCTTTCCTCTGGATGTCAACAGGCACATTCTCTAATGTTTGACTATAAAATACCAAAGAAGGGCTTTCAATACCAGTTTAAAAATATAATCACTGCAGAGTAATTATACAAATTCAGTATGGATCAGAATCTTCCCTTGGTTTTTCTCTTCTCTGCATGTGTAGACTTGTGCTGGAGATAATCACATCCAGGTGCTACAAGCATTACTAGGAAGAACCGGAAACCTTAAAATAGGAATGGTTGTTGAGCATTTCCTATTGTTCTTGGCTTACACAACACTGCTTACAGACTTGAGCATTTCTAAATTATTAAAAATAAAATATTTTCTTCTTTCAGTATAATCTTGAGATTTCCCAAACTTTGGTTATTTTGTACCTTTGAATCACAAAAATGTAAGCAGAAACTAGCAGTTACCAGAAATTGCCACTTTTCATGACAAGAGTGAGCAGGAAAGGACTTGCCCTAATGACAGACTTGGAGCTCCTACTTAACCTGTGGTAGTCATGGGAGCTGAGTATGTAGGGCAGTTGTGAGGGGCTGAGGTCCCTTCACAGACATGATTCAAATACATAAATTTGAACGTGACAAATTTTAGAAACAGAGGCTAATTTATTGTTCTTTTGTTGGACAAAATACTATAACCAAGGCAACTTATAAAAGGAACTATTCAATTGGGGATGGGGATGGGTACAGAGTTTTGGAGGGTTAGTCCATGATAATTATGGTGAGAAGCTTGTCAGAGGTAGGCAAACAGGCACAAATGGTGCTGGAGTCGTAGCTGAGAGGTGAATCCTGATCTGCCGACATCACCAGGATGGTGGTACAGTAGTCCTCTTCTCTTACTGGCAATTTTACTTTCTGCATTTTCAGCTACCTGTGGTGACCCAAGCTCTTAAAAATTCCATAAAAAAGTGAGGTGGGGATCCAGTTGGTGAAGGCATTTGCTATGCACTCCCAGGAACCACAGTTCAATCTCCAAAGGCTGTGTAAAGGTGGATGGGGAACTTACTGCAAAAGTTGCCCTCTGGCTTCTATGCATGTTCCACAGTGTGCACACCCACACATATGTATGATGCACACTTACAATGATAATAAGTAACTTTTTAAAGAATCAATTTGTAAATCCTAAACCACTCAGCCTGTCTCCACTGTGTGATGAAATATTACACCACCCAGCTCCATCCCCTAGAACAAACAACTTTTCTTCCTTCATGTCTCATATCTATTATGTCCTCTGTTTCCTCCTCTTCATTCACATCAGAGTGGCTCAGCCATCAGACTGTGTAGCACTATGGTTTTTGTTGTTGTTGTTGTTGTTGTTTTTGGGTTTTCGAGACAGGGTTTCCTTGCATAGCCCTGGCTGTCCTGGAACTCACTCTGTAGACCAGGCTGCCCTCAAACTCAGAAATTCACCTGCCTCTGCCTCCCAAGTGCCATGCACCACCACTGCCGGGCAGCACCATGGTTCTTATGTTCAAATGATCCTTACTATATTCAGTAATGTCTCCAAACTTTTATTTTGTATTTTATAATTTCCTATGGAATAATCATTGTTGCTGATTTCTTCTGATCTGTAATTTATAAATAAAATACAGCATAAGAATGCTTGGACATTCATTGAAAGCAGAAGACTGAGAACTGCCAGACTTGAGGCTTTCACTGTGAGTCTCGGTACAGGAGACTAAGGAGCAGTACTGTGGTCTGTTACACTCTGGGAGATTAGCACAGAACCCTTCCCTCAGTTCCTCATCAAACCTGCCCAGAGGAAATAAAAAACAATCTCATACCAGATAAAATTTAAGCAACAGTTTTAGCTGAGTCAACTTCTAGGACATTAAAGAGGACAGACATAGTTCGGTTCCTTTAGTAACAGCCCCTGCATAGCAGCAGTGTAAACATCTCCCCTGGATAGCAGCAGTGTGAACATCTCCCCTGCATAGCAGCAGTGTGAACATCTCCCCTGGGTAACAGCAGTGTGAACATCTCCCCTGCATAGCAGCAGTGTGAACATCTCCCCTGCATAGCAGCAGTGTGAACATCTCCCCTGGATAACAGCAGTGTGAACATCTCCCCTGATAGCAGCAGTGTGAACATCTCCCCTGCATAGCAGCAGTGTGAACATCTCCCCTGATAGCAGCAGTGTGAACATCTCCCCTGCATAGCAGCAGTGTGGACATCTCCCCTGCATAGCAGCAGTGTGAACATCTCCCCTGGATAACAGCAGTGTGAACATCTCCCCTGCATAGCAGCAGTGTGGACATCTCCCCTGCATAGCAGCAGTGTGGACATCTCCCCTGCATAGCAGCAGTGTGGACATCTCCCCTGATAGCAGCAGTGTGAACATCTCCCCTGCATAGCAGCAGTGTGGACATGTATCCCTGGCATGGCATCATAAAGCTGTCAACAAGTTCAGAACTTCTCCCCACCAGTGTCTACATTTTCAGGGGTGCATAGGATGGGCGACTGGTCTCAGAAGAATGATCCAGCTTTACATAGACAGTGTATCAACTAGGAAAGGGTGGTTTCTGGACCCAGACCAGAATGACGTGGCCAAAAAAAAAAAAATGGTTTGAATTCCATAAATCAAGAAAAATGTGTGTAAATTAGATTTCTTCCTAGGGCCCTGCTGAATGATTGACCAATCACATGACAGGATGTCCTCCAGGCTCAGTACAGGGTGAGCTCTGTGCAATGCCCAGCTACTGTTATCATTCTGTTTTTCATTTGTATTACAGTTTTCTTTCTGTTGTTTCTCTGTGTTCTTAGAGGTTCACTAAGTGGCACCCAATGGCTCTGCTTTGTCCTGATGCCTTTGGGTGAAATCAGTGGATGCCATGTTATCTGACTTTTTCATCTAAGAGTCAATTCATGAAGAATAGATTTTTTTTTTCTTGACGGCAGGGCATAGATTACTTCAATAGGATTTATTTGCCATTGACAAATAACTACTGGAAGACAAAGACCGATAGACCCCATGGGAAGGTTATTTCAACTGAAAAGGAAATCAACAATGCTTAATATACTTGAATTTCAAATGAACTCATAATTGCTTTTTTGCTAAGATTGCCCTGGTTACTTATCAACCTGCACCGACACTAAATAAATACTTCCTGGCTGAAACTTAAGGATTAGCAAAGGGTTTTACTCTGAGCAGAAAATTGTACAAATGATCCATTTAATATTAATCGATAAAACAAATTAACCTTCATGAGCCCAGACAGGGAAACAGCCCCATCTGGCCCGGCCCCAAAGCCCTACTGTGTCATTGGCTCCAGTTCCTGAACATGCCACCGAATCGCCTCTTAGGCTTTAGTGTGCTAGTCCTACAGCGGAGGTAACAGCCTCACTACTTCACTGGGTTATTGGCAGGATTGTGTAAGCTCTCTCACACCAAGTACTAATAGCAGTGTTGTGTACTCTGTTGCCATTATTGCTGCAACTCAGATCTATTTCTTACTGTTAGTCTTTCTTTCCCTAATGAGTGTTTTCCTGAGCACATGTTTCTGTCTGTCGCTTGCAGACAACAGTATACAGTGAGTCATTTCCTACGTGAAGCCCAACCACACCCCACTTTACCTATATCCTTTCACACCACCCTTGCCCTGTACACTGAAGGGAGACAAGACAGAGAGACACAGCTCTCTTCATTTCCACCTTCTCTGAGAGCATCACCAGGACCTCTCTGAAGTCTGCGCTCAGCAATTCAGTGGAGAGGGTGAAGGCCTAACTCCCAGAAGTGGGAGACCACAGATAAAGAGGAGGCTCTGAAGCACATTCCCTCAGTCAAGTACTTAATGAAAAATCTGTCCAAAAATCTAGGTTGATATATCCTTGGAGAGTTTGTTCAACTTACAACAGAATACAAAATGTACCCGAGGCCTTTTGTAAAATGTGAGAGTTTCTGTGTCTTTGAAATATGAATCGATGAAACACTGGCTCTGGCTGTGAAAAAGAGCCATGCCAAGGCTGCAAGACGGGTGTAGCTTGGGGAAGGGTTTAAGTGTTGCCAACTGCTGCTGTTTGCTCGGTATTTTAAATGGAGCTTCTTACATAAAGTTTGCACATTCCAATATAGTAGGTTTCATTTGGATTTTAAAGAACATCATGGTTTCTCAGGATCCTGAGACAGATGACTGCCCATTTTAATTACCCAGATGGCTAAGTGGCTGTTGTTCCACCCTGGGATGAGTGACCCTCTCAAAAGCTCAGGACCCCAACTCAGTAACCTGAGAAGCTAGAGGTCATCATGAGATGGAAAACTTTCTACAGCAACTCTTTGCATGTTCTCTCCTCTCTCTAAATTACAGGTCTTGGGAGCTATTCAGTCTTTCCTGGGAAACTCTCAGGATTCCAGGTTGATGCCCTTGGGACATCTTCTGAGCTACTCTGAACTTCATTCTTCTTACCTAGTGCTATGTTCACAATGTGTCCCCAAACCACTATGTTGGGAGCTTGATCCTCAGTGTGGCAGCCTGGAGAGGGAGACCTCTGAGTGGTGACTGCTTCCTGATGATGGCAGGAATGACTTGGTATTGGTACTGGGGTGGCTCGTTACTGCTTAGCTGTTGTGGAGTGCAGACTGTGCTCTGATGAGGGATGGTCTTCCCTCTGCTCTTTCACTCACATTTGAATCCTGGAGCAACTTCCATTATGTTGGTTATAGCATAAAGACCTTGTAAGGCATGACCTCTGTCCCCTCAAACTTCTGAGCCTCTGGGACACAGAATAAATAAACATCTTTCTTCTCAACACGATTTAGGCTGTGGTGTTTTGTCACCGCATTAAGAATCAAAGCGAGACCGTTCAATAATGCTCTGCTTCATAGACCGTCATCTGTGTCATATTCAGTGTTATCTGTATGGACAGGAAAAATGCACAAAACCTAGGGCTCATCTGTTTATTTTTCTAAACAGCAGGAGGATGTACTCATTGGTTCTCTTTACTCTCTGTTAATCCTTGCCACTATGTTTGAAATTTCAGACAAGAAACTACATTAGCTCCCTCCCTCCTTCCTTCCCTCCTTCTTTTCCTTCCTTTCTTCTTTATTTTTTCTGATTTTTTGATCCGCAATTCCTCAGTGCTCACTTCTTTATAAAGAAGCCAGAGTTCCTCTGGACAGCCTCTTTCACAGCCTGGAGGATGGAGTGGCCTTCTTTTTGTGTGCAGATGCTGAAATCTATCCAGCTGTATCATGTTTGAAAGCTTCATTATTCCTTTTTGGCATCAATAAGGGCCTTGGATTAAAACAGAATGTCTAATTACATTGAAAAAGGAAATATCGGCATATATTTGTGAAATACCTTCCTGGTAGATTCATAGATGCACATTCTGCCTAATGAACTAGAGAGTGACCAGATTCACCACCATCATTGCTGGAATTATCCAAATTGGATAGGAGGGTGAGCAGAGTGCCCTGGCAGTGGCTGAGTGGCCCTTTTGCTCTGCTTTCCTAACACTCAGTTGTGCTAGAATAAAATGTCTTTGAGGTTGGTGCTGGTTCCTGCTGAGGCCAGTTTCATGAATTCAGGTCCAGAGCTCATTAGAGGACCAACTGGAGCCAGCATGGAGCTTACAAAGGATCTGCAAGGTACTACAGATAATTACAGGCTTTTGTTCAGTTTTAGGTTTGAAGTTGAGAAAAGGAATCACAGCAGGCTGAACAAGCCAGGAAGGTTTTCAGATGGCTTCCCGGAGCTGAGACGCCTGGGTAGTGAATCACGGGGTTGTCTTGATTCTTCTAAGTTGAGTTTGTTGGAAGCAGCCAGGAGTTCTACTAGTTACTCTTCATCTTGCCCTTTTGAAGACCTACTCCATTCATGTTATGCAACAGGGTCTCTCAGCGAAATCCTGCTCTGTGGCTGTACTAATTGATGTCCTTGATGACCCAAAGGAACTTTCATGACACCCACACCACTGCTTCAAGTGGAAAAGAATAGAAATATCAAGGGAACTATTATTTCATGTTTTTCATCATGAGATATGAAGAGTGGGGAATGTTAGAGGCTGCTCCCAGCAAAGCATTTATAGCAGGTACTCTATGTATGTATATTCATAACTGTGCAGAATTCTGTATGTTTCAGAACCTACATTAGGAGCATCAAAGACAAGATTTTTTTCTATTGTCATGAAGGTATTGAGTAGAGCCTTGAACTTGACATGTGTATTAAGGTGCAAAGCCCACTCTGACTCTTGATGAGATCAGCAGACCCAGACTCTCACTGTGTGCTGGAAAACAGTCAAATTTCCTTTTATGTTGTTGAAGAAACTCAGTGCTGATACTGACCCTGCCACAATTGAATGTCAACAAAAATGAGAGCTTGGGGGAAAGGGTTCAGAGACTGACTAAATCTTAGATATAGCCCAGTAAAACTCTTCATGGAATTCACTGTAAAAAAAAATTAGGGGAAATAAGTGGTAGAATATTTGCATACTTGTCATGATGGTACCATTGAGAAGACAAAGCCACTGAATATATAACTGACTTTGCTTAGCGGGCAGGTTACAATATTTGTATGATTCACATGCCATTAGAAGATGACCTCAGAGTAGAGGCTAGCCTTGACTTAGGACCATCATTCCGTCTCTGCTCTACTGAAGGGCAAGTAGCACTATGACAACCTAAGATCACTAGTTATACCCCAAGATCATCAAAACCATGATAGCTAATGCTTTTACAGTGGGAACATTCACTGAGGTCAGCCTATATACATGTCTCTGTAGGTCATCATAGACTGAGAACCTATGCACACTTTACCTGGTCTCCCATGATACTGTGTACCATGGTGACATCATGGAAAATCCTTCTGCAAACTGAGTGTCTCCCATGTCTCAAAATTAGGATTATTTGATGCTGTAAATGTTTGCATACACATAATGAAGTACTTTGAGAATGGGTTGCAAATGAAAACATGAAATCTATCACCTCATTATCACAAGTTAATCTTTATTTTTCTCTTAGCCTTTTTATATCATCTAAGACTAAATTCTCTTCATAGGAGAAAAGATTACCTCATAGCCACAAGTTACATATTCTCTAAAACCAAACACCACAAAAATTCTTCAAAAACAGATTAAAATCATTACACAAATAAATTTACAATAGGATTATTGATTATGTATTCCTCTTTTGAAATTCATACCTTACTAAACATTTCCCATTTATCTTTCTCTCTGTAAGTCCATTGTAACCCCAAAGCAATAATACTTTTGTCACTGATTCACAAATTTTAAGCAAGCCAGTCTATAGTAGTGAGCTTTTCCTATGCTTAGCTGATGACAATTGTATTTACCAAGAAACAGATCATCATCTATATTATGTCTTACTTTAAAAAAAAACCAAATGTTTATTTTGGTTTAATTATGCCTATAAATTTTATACATATATAAAATATAAAATCATACACAATAAATATAAATAGTGTATTTATTTTATAGTAGGCAAATATAAATTTAAACAGGATAATGCTTTTAAGGAAAAGGAGCTTTATAATAGTCCTGTTAATTTTCTTTTCTTTTTTATTATTAGATATTTTCTTTATTTACATTTCAAATGATACCTCCTTTCCTGGTTTTCACCTCTGAAAAAAAAATCCTGTTCGCTCCCCACTCCCCCTGCTCACCAAGGTACCCTCTCCTGCTTCCTGGCCCTGGCATTCCCCTACACTAGAGCATACAGCCTTCATAGGACCAAGGGCCTCTCCTCTCATTGAAGACCAACTAGGCCATCCTCTGCTACATATACAACAGGAGCCATGAGTCCCACCATGTGTACTATTTGGTTGGTGATTTAGTTCCTGGGAACTCTGAGGGTACTAGTTAGTTCATACTGTTATTCCGCCTAAGGGGCTGCAAACCCCTTCAACTCCTTGGGTCCTTTCTCTAGCTCCTTCATTGGGGACCCTGTGCTCAGTCCAATGGATGGCTGTGAGCCTCTACTTCTGTATTAGTTGGGCACTGCCAGAGCCTCTCAGGAGACAGCTATATCAGGCTCCTGTCAGCCAGCACTTGCTGGTATCCACAATAGTGTCTGGATTTGGTAATTGAATATGGGAAGGATTCCCAGGTGCAGCAGTCTCTGGATTGTCCTTCCTTCAGTCTCTGCTCCATACTTTGACTCTGCAATTCATTCCATGGGTATTTTGTTACCCCTTCTCCTTCTTTTTGAGTTTCTTGTGGTCTGTGGATTGTATTTCTAGCTTCTGGGCTAGTATCCACCTGTATATTATGTACATGTGTATCCATATGTATTAGTGAGTACATACAATGTGTGTTCTTTTGTGATTAGGTTACTTCACTCAGGATGATATTCTCCAGATCCATCCATTTCCCTAAGAATTTCATAAATTCATTGTTTTTAATAGCTGAGTAGTACTCCATTGTGTGGATGTACCACAATTTCTGTATCCATTCCTCTGTTGAGAATCATCTGAGCTGTTTCCAGTTTCTGGCTATTATAAATAAGGCTTCTATGACCATAGTGGAGCATGTGTTCTTATTACATGTTGGAGCATCTTCTGGGTATATGCCCAGGAATGGTATAGCTGGGCCCTCAGGTAGTACTATGTCCAATTTCCGGAGGAACCACCAAACAGATTTCCAGATTGGTTGTATCAGCTTGCAATTCCACCAGCAATGAAGGAGTGTTCCTCTTTCTCCACAACCTCTTCAACATCTGCTGTCACCTGAGTTTGTGATCTTAGTCATTCTGACTGGGTGATGTGGAATCTCAGGATACTGAACATTTCTTTAGGTGCTTCTCAGTCATTTGGTATTCCTCAGATGAAAATTCTTTGTTTAGCTCTGTACACAATTTTTTAATAGGGATATTTGGTTCTCTGGAGTTCTTTGTATATATTGGATATTAGCCCTTTATCAGATATAGGATTGGTAAAGATCTTTTCCCAATCTGTTGGTTGCTGTTTTGTCCTAATGACAGTGTCCTTTGCCTTACAGAAGCTTTGTAATTTTATGAGGTCCCATTTGTCAATTCTTAATCTTAGAGCATAAGCTACTGGTGTTCTGTTCAGGAAATTTTTCCATGTGCCCATATGCTCAAGGCTCTTCCCTTTCTTTTCTATTAGTTTCAGTGTATCTGGTTTTATGTGGAGGTCCTTGATCCACTTGGACTTGAGCTTTGTACAATGAGATAGGAATGGATCAATTTGCATTTTTCTACATGCTGACCGCCAGTTGAGCCAGTACCATTTGTTGAAAATGTCTTTTTTCCACTGGATGGTTTTAGTTCCTTTGTAAAAGATCAAGTGACCATAGGTGTGTGGGTTCATTTCTGGGACTTCAATTCTATTCCATTGATCTACCTGCCTGTCACTGTACCAATACCATGCAGTTTTTATCACAATTGCTCTGTAGTACAGCTTAAGGTCCAGGATGGTGATTCCACAAGAGGTTCCTTTATTGTTGAGAATAGTTTTGGCTATCCTGGTTTTTTTGTTGTTCCAGATGAATTTGCAAATTTCTCTTTCTAAATCTGTGAAGAATTGATTTGGAATTTTGATGGAGATTGCACTGAATCTGTAGATTGCTTTCGGCAATATGGCCTTTTTTACTATATTAATCCTGCTAATCTATGAGCATGGGAGATCTTTCCATTTCTTCTTCAGAGACTTGAAGTTCTTGTCATACAGATTTTTCACTTGCTTAGTTAGAGTCACAACAAGGTATTTTATATTATTTGTGACTATTGTGAAGGGTGTTGTTCCCCTAATTTCTTTCTCAGCCTGTTTATTCTTTGTGTAGAGTAAGGCCACTGATTTGCTTGAGTTAATTTTATATCCAGCTACTTTACTGATGTTATCAGGTTTAGGAGCTCTCTGGTGGAATTTTTGGGGTCACTTAAGTATACTGTCATATCATCTGCAAATAGTGATAATTTGACTTCTTCCTTTCCAATTTGTATCCCTTTGATCTCCTTTTGTTGTCTAATTGCTCTGGCTAGGACTTCAAGTACAATATTGAATAGATAGGGAGAGAGTGGGCAGCCTTGTCTAGTCCCTGATTTTAGTGGGATTGCTTCAAGTTTCTCTCCATTTAGTTTGATGTTGGCTACTGGTTTGTTGTATATTGCTTTTACTGTGTTTAGGTATGGGCCTTGAATTCCTGATCTTTCCAAGACTTTTATCATGAAGTGGTTTGGATTTTGTCAAATGCCTTCTCAGCATCTAATGAGATGATCATATGGTTTTTTTATTTGGGTTTGTTTATATAGTCAATTACGTTGATGGATTTCCGTATATTGAACCATTCCACATCCCTGGGATGAAGCTTACTTGATCATAATGGATGATCATTTTGATGTGTTCCTGAATTCGATTTCCAAGAACTTTATTGAGTATTTTTGCATCAATATCATAAGGGAAATTGGTCTGAAGTTTTCTTTCTTTGTTAGGTCTTTGTGTGGTTTATGTCTTACTTTTGAAGTACAAGTTAACCTTATACAATGTTCTCACTTCATCTACATCTTTATCACAACCCATCATTAGCGTACAGTGTGAAATAGGCCCCCGTAGTGTTATGTCAGCAGACTCAAGAAGATTAAACTGGGAGCGTTGTCTGATTTGGGAGTTTAGGATGCAGACATCACTATTGTGGCTTTGACACTGATATAACTCACTCATCTTCTCCAGACACCCCAGACTTGATTGCCCTTATTTGTTGTGTGTATGTGTGTGTGTGGTTCTATACCACTTGATCACATGTGAGTTGCAGTATCTCACCACAATTAAACTCAGTGCAAGAAACATTCTTTCCTTCTTTTATTTGTTTACATACCAAACACTGTGCCTCCTACCAGTCTCCCTTACTGAGTCTCTCCTCATTTTCTCCCCTGAGAGGGTGGGGCGTCCTCTGGGTATCCCCTAACCCTAGCACATCAAGTCTCTGCAGTGTTATGTGCATCCTCTCCCACTGTAGCCAGACAAGGCAGCCCTATGTGCTGGGGGCCTCAGTCCAGTCTGTGTACGCTCTTTGTTTTATGGCTTAGTCTTTGGGTCCTCCTAAGCATCCAGGTTAGTTGACTCTTTTGGTCTTCCTGTGGAGTTCCTATCTCCTTCAATGCCTTCAATTCTTCCCTAACTATTCCATAAGAGCCTCCAGCCTTCCCTGGGCTGGGCAGGAGGATTGATTGACGACAGCCTGGGCAGCATATCTGAACCCGTATCAACAGCAAAAAGGAAGATGAGAGACACTTAAAGACTGTGGTGAATTAACCTAAACTATCTGGTTGCCAGCTATGAAAATTTAAAGGCATTCATTCAGGAGACCAAGCATCTGTAAAGAGCTAGTACTGCTCCTGCAGAGGATCACATTTGGATTCAAGGAACAAGATTGAGCCCTTTACAACTTCCTGTAATTCCAGTTTCAATAAGATGCAATACCTCTGACTTCTGAGGTAAGCTGCACTCATATACACATACTCCAGTGCATGCAATGCACACAAACACACACACATACACACACACTAATTTGAAAATAAAAAACAAAATAACATACTGGAACACTTGATTCTGCCTATTGCTAACTGGCTAGCTCCATCATAATATTTGTTATATTATAAACAACTTTTGCGAGAAAAGCTGGCAGACTTTTTGGTTATTCTTGGCTCATTACATTTTGTATTGTTAACATTGCTCCCAATGAATAGACTCTGCTGCTTGGAACATTTTGCCTTGATTAGTGCTAAATAACTGCCTTTTATAGATTTCTCAGCTATCTCAAACACTCATTTACCAAGGCTTTACTTTTACTAAATATATTTTTTCATAAACTTTATTTTATCAAGAGCATCTTTGGGTTCACAGAAAATCTGAGCAGAAGGAAAAATATTTCCGATGTGTGCCTGGCCCCTTCATATGCCTATCACCTCCATTATTGGATTATTCAGTAAAATCAGTAAAGAATATTGGGACATTGTTGTGAGCCCATAGTTTAAGTGAGGGTTCACTCTTAGAAATGAATGATGGTAATAACTTTAAAGGATTTCTGATGACCAGAGCGCCATGCAGAGTAACTTAGAATCGCCATCATAGCTGTGCAGTTGGGTTTGTGCTTTACAAAATGGCCTTAAACATGTTCTAGGTTTTATTTCTATTTTATCTCTCCTTCCCTTCAGACAACCATGGACCTTAGTTTTGCACTTCCTAGAATGCCATATTTGGGGTCATGCTGCAGGCTGGCTGATCTGGGCCTCCCTCAATCCATGGGAGAAATGGGGTCTTAGTCAGGTCGACAAGGCATGGACAAAGAATGACAAACAGAGCTGACACAAGAAAGTGCTGAGTCTGAATGTATTTCTTAAAAATGTCATGAAGTTTTTACAGTCATTGCAAAAGAGAAGTGAGAAATCTAGCAGCTTAGCAGTTGAGGTACATCTGAGGCCACCTGAAACACACTGGGTCTAAAGCAGCCACCTCTTCTGGACAGGCACCGCACTCCCCAGGCCCAAGCGCTCTGGGTCCGGGGGGGGGGGGTGTGGACTGCATGAGGCTCGAAGCTTGAATCTGAATGAATGAATCTAAGTCTAAGTCCTAGTCCATCTAAGTTCTAGTTCCAGTCTAAGTGCCCCTGCACAAAGTGAAAACCAGGCTTATATGGTATACAGAAAACAGGATGAATGACAAAAGTCACGTAGGCAGGTAACAGTCACATCAAGGTCAGTAAGATCAGGTATTCAGGTGTGAAGTGGGCAGAAGAGCAGTGGATGCCCTCCCTGCTGGGGCTATTTTGGGAATCCCATGCTAATTCTCTGGGTCTGCTCAAGGTAAGCACCAAGAAGTTCCAATCTAGCAATTCCTAAAAATGCCCTTAAGTGAGGAAAGCCTTTCAATTACTCTCTGGTATGTAAAACAGTTCTGTCTTCTGTGAGACTTCCCTGAGAATTCTAACTATGTGCCTGACCTCTGTTGCTAACTCTGAGGACATCCTGTCTGATAAGGCAGATTCCTTATGAGAAATTCCAAGCTAAAGACAGCTTGGAAATAAATTAGGATATATTGGAACATTGTGCTGGCCAGGGAACAATGCCCTTTTTTAGCCATTTACAAATTATTTCTTGGGGTACCTTTATGCCTGAATAAGAAGGTGTGTTGACGATTGGAAAGACTAATCTGGAACACGTCTGAGTTAGGAGATGCCAACAACTGACTGAATACCCAGGAGGCACAAACTCCCTTTGAAGTCATAATGCCTCTTGTCTGCAATCAGGCTTTTACCCCTGATATAGCCGATGTAACTGGAGTAGACAAGTGGGAATGGCAGGGTCATACAGTACTTAGCCTTTTCAGATTTGCACTTTCCTCTTACTGACATCCATGTAAACTTATTTTGTTGCTTTTAATAGCTTGACAGCTCATTCACTTTTAGTGGTCTATAATGTTCTGTTGTCTAGATGTACCACAGTTTATCCTTTCACCTACTGAAAGGTAATTTGGCTGGTGATTGACATGTCTGAGAAACTGTAAATAAGTCTGCCACGCACATTCAGGCATTCCTCAGTTTTATAGTCAATGACATCCTGATAAAAACCATTGTTAAGTTAAAAATATTGTTAAATCACTAGTGTGTTTAATGTTTAGAAATATTAAGCTTAGCCTCACAGCACACAGTGGAGTCTTGCTTATATGTTTTAATGGAGCAGATGCCTAAAAGCTGCAGCTAAGTCACTAGAGGGTATCCTACCACAGCATTAACCTGGGAAAAGATCAAAATTTGAACTAAGCTTTCTACTATAGCACATTTACAGTGTTATAAAGTCAAGATTGCTACATCAGCTGTGAAGGCTGAGGACATCTGGATGGACTTAGTTAGAACATAAGGCTTCAGCTCTTGTGTGAAGACCAAGATTATGTGATAAGAGTATGTTTGGCTTCATAAGAGATTGCCAGATGTTTTCAAAAGCTCATGCACCACTTTGTAGCCCCTATAACAATACTCACAAGGTTCAGTACTCTGTAAGTTCCCTAGCTATTGTCAGAGTTCTGGGCTTCTGCTGTACCGTGCACATTGTAAGTGTGCAGTGGGGCATCTGTGTTTTCATCTTGGTTGCATAGGATGAGGAGCAATCAGTGTGCTTCTGGATCATCCATGTACCTTCCCATAGGGTTTCTAATATATTTTTTCCTATTGTTATTTATTGTTAGTGCTTTAAAGTAACATACACAGCAATGGATTTTATTATCACATCTATATACCAGTTCCTCTTCTCTCTCTGGCCAATCCCCTTCCTCACTCAATCGTCTCCAGTCTGATTTCATATCACAGGATTCTATAACTCTCTTCTCCCAGACATGAAGATCTTTCCCCATTCTCCTAGTCCTCTTTCTAGTCTCAAGACACATGCACACAGGCACACACACAGGCATACACACAGGCACGCATATGCATGTGTATACAAACACCTCCCAGGGATTGGCAAGTGAGCCTTCTTAAAAAACAGTAACTCATCAGTAGAGTGAAGAGACAGCCTATAGACTCATAGAGGATCTGTGCCTGGTACAGTTCAGACTGAGTTAATTACTAGAGTGTATAAACAACTGAAAAATAAAAAAGTCTTCAAATCAATATATGGGCTAATAATCTTACTGCTTTCTTTAATTTCTTTCTTTCCTTTCTTTCTCTCTCTCTTTCTTTTCTTCCTTTCTTTCTCTCTCTCCCTTCCTTTCTTTTTCCTTTCTTTCTGATTAATAGTCTATCAATAGTTCTGGCTTAGTTATCTTTAACACACACACACACAAACAGACAACACAGATACACACATATATAATATTTATTTTACATAATTTATTCTCTTGGCAATTTTATTCATGGAATTGAAATGTTATGTTTCAATTTTCAACTTTTATTGAACATCATTTATCAATAATTTCTTTGATGATGCCTTTGATGCTTTATCTAAAATGCCCTCACAAAACTGTGATGGTTTAAATGAGAATGTCACTCAAGGAGTCGTGTAGTTTAAATGTGGTATCCAGTTGATGGTGCTGTTTGGAGAGGAGGCTGTGGCCTTGCTGAAGGAAGCTCACTGTGGGCACTTGGAGATTTCGTAGCTTCAGGTCACCTCCAGTTGACCCTCTACCTTGTGTTTGTGTTTGAAGACCTGATCTTTTAGCTTCCTGCTCTGGCTCTCACATCTGCTTGCTGCTATTAAAAAGACTCCCTCTGGAGCCATTAGACAAAGTAAACTTTTGCCTCCATAAGGCACTTTTGGGCATGACAGTGTACTACACCAAAAGAAAAATAAGGAATCTGAACACCAAGGCCATCTACATATTTGTGTACACCAGCTCTAAGGGATCTCTAAAGCCTTTCATCTTACATCCAAGTCAGTTGAGAAAGGCATCCAGCCCAGGTCTCTATTCTCCTTTTAAAATCATGTCTGTCTAATTGTTAATAACAGTGTGTTCTCCATGGCATCCCCTTTACTCCTCTGTCACATATAAGTGGCTAGACTTCTGTGTGCTTACCCCTGGGTTGTACTCTATCCTATGGCTCTGTCAGTGTGCCTTCTCATTTCTGTCTGTCCTGATTACAGCTGGTGGTTGTGTCTTTTCATGTTCAGACTCATGTTGGATGCATGGTTTTTTTTTTTAATTCAGTCTTTAAATGTTATAATCCATTCATATGGATATCAAGGTTTGTTCCTTTAATCTTCTTCATTTTAAGAAGATATAGCCGGTCCTTTCCTCACCTGATTCTTTTCTAGGGCGAAGTCTGTAACTTTGCTTAAAATGAGATTCAGAAACTGTTGCCAGCCTCTAGCAGTTAATTCTAAACCACCAGATAGTTCCAGAAAATGAGTCAAGCATCTGGAATGTTTTACAGCCATTTAACATTGTTAACAACATTGGCTCTTAACTAATTGCTTTAGCTGAGCATGGTAGCACACACCTATAATCCCAGCATTTGTGAGACAGAGGTAAGAGGAGAAAAAGCTTAAGGTCAATGTGCGCTTCATAGTCGATTCCAAATTGTCCCAGGCTGTACAGGAAGAACCTGCCTTGAAAGAACATATAAACTTTAAGACTTTCTCAACCAACTTAATATTTTCTCTGCTCTAATATCTGAAAACAAAGATCAAATAGCATTCGAATTTTATAAAGCATTTCATTGACACGTTTATTATGCATAGTGCTATGTTTTATGACAACAGTTTATACAAGTGTAACATGAACTTTTCTCTTGTCTATACTTCCCTTTCTTCCCCTTCCTCCTCACTCCATTCCCTTTATTTCCTTAAATAGTCTTATTCTACTTTCATGTCATATATGTATGCATATATACATATATACATGTATATATATACATGTATATATGCATACGTATATATATACATGTATATACACATATATTACTTATATAACATCTAGAATCTAAAAAGGAAATAAAATGTGTACTATTTGTCTTTTGAGTCTGAGTTATTTCATCTAATTTGTCAACCTCCAGGTGAATCCATTTTCCTGCAAACAGCAAAATCCCACTGTTCTCTATAACACAAGGAAACTCTGTGTGTATGTTCATGTGTTGTTCCTGTGTGTGTATATGTGTATGTACATGCAGTATGTGTGAGTGTGTGTGTGTGTTATGTGTGTGTCTCATTTTCTTCATTCATTCATCTATTAACAACCTCTTTGACTGGTTCCATACTCTAATGTTATAGTAAACATGGACTTAAAACCTTATTTAATTTGTTAAATTAATGTCCCTGGGATATATTTTAGTTACTAAAAGCATCTTCTGTTTATACTCTCTATGAATATACAACTGTCCTTATGCAGCTAATAAGCGTAAGAAAACACAAGAGGTTTAAGCTGGAATGCCCTCCTTCTCTGAACCTGGTTAAATATCTCTGTGAAACAAATCAATTACTTTTCATCAGTCTCCTGGGTAACAATGTTTAGATGAAGATTTTTGACCTTTTGGACCAATTCACTGTGAAGAGAAGAAGCACTGAATTAGAAACTCTAATAGTTTTACAAGCAACCTTCATTATTTTGCTTACTTTCTGACTCATAGAAAAAAATTCACTCAAATATTATGCTTGAGAGAATCTAAAAGGATAGGTAGCACAGCATCATTTGCTAACCAATCTTTTGTCATTGTGTAATGAAAACCAGTTTATAGATAATGTCATGAGCTGCTTCCTGCTCCACCAGAGAACCATACAGAGTGCTATAAGGGGTAAAAAAGACTGCCTATCATGGTCTTTCCCTAAGAAACAAAATGCAAACACAACAACCAGGTTTCATTAAGATGCTGACAGAGAGCATGCCTG
>JADRCC010544218.1:0-10944 GCA_019843855.1 Hylomyscus alleni
TGCAGCTTCCTCAGAAGTAGAACCCATGGCATAGGAAAAGAATCAGCTTCAGCTAGCTGGAGTCTGGTGAGATGCCTGATTCTTCTTTCTGAGAGTGACACCTTTTTCAGTCCATCCACAGGTTTGCTAGCCAACAGTGGCAATAGGAAGGGAATGCTTGAGTTATTTAAATGATATTTAGTTTTGAAATAAGGGAAGAACACAAAGAGGCTGTATGTAAAAGGGACGGTAAGAATCCAAATAGCAGACAGCACAAATATACATCCTCCATAAGTCATTGGCGGTTTAGAAATTCTTAAGTATCTGGAGAGTAAGCTTAATAGAAATGACAAATTGGAGAAGAAGGTCTCTTAATACAGGTGACCAATTACACAGCTTTTGAACATTATGAATAGGTATGCGTCATGAATAATAAAACCCACACAACTCTTCATACAAAAACTTGCACAGGGTTCTTCCTCCAGCTTCTGATTCTTCTCTGTCTGCCACTCCTGGACTTAAGCTAGGCATGTAAACATCTCTTGACCTGCTGCATCATTCACACATTTATACAGGAATATTTGGGGGTTTACTTATCATAGGATTTGGGATTCCAGAGTATATGTACTTATGGCAACCATTCATCTGAATTTACTGCTGAGAGATCTAATCTTGTTTAGATTCTCATCATAGATATTACCGTTACCATTCAGTCTCTCAGTTCTGGTGAGGACTGTTGTAGCCAATGTAAGATATCATGAGAACAACAACAACAAAAAAAAAAAAAGGAGAGAAAAATTCCAAAAGAATATACATAGCACAGTGTGCTTTGTCCTTTATGCCAGCCTTCTACTGTGGACCAGAGGAAGTTGCAGTAATAATCATCAAAAAGGTTCCAGCTACACACACCCAATTTATATCCTTGGTGTACCAAAGACTCGGAAATTCATGAGTCACAAAATTTCAGTAACTGATATATCTAAACTATTTCTCCCTCCCATCCAAAATGCTTTGCATTCTAAAGAACAACACTTGAAACTACTTACCCAGAATTATCCCCTTCTAAAGGAAATGCAGGAACAAGAATAATAGGAAGGACAATATTATCAGTTAACTGGATCTCTCAGAGCTCCCAAGGACAAAACCACCAACCAGAGAATACACGGGCCGACCCCTGGCTCTCACTACATTTGTAGCAGAGGACTACCTCATCTGGCATCAAGGGAAGGAGAAGCTCTTCGTCCTATGGACACTTGATGCCCAAGAGAAGGCCGGGTTAGAGCAGTGAGGTGGGAGTGGATGGGTGGGTGGGTGAGCACTCTTTAGAAACAAAGGGGAGAGGGAGAGGGTGGGAGGGGTCAGTGGAGGGGAGACCAGGAAGGGAGATGACATTTGAAATGTAAACAAATAAAATGATTAATAAGTTAAAAAAACTTCTAAAATTAAAAAGGAACATGTTTAGCAAAAGAAACCACACAAACTAGGAAGATAAAAAGATATCTGGGCTCCTGAGTAGCAGAGAAGGCAATTACTCTCCTCACCATGCATAATAATCAGAGTTCAATACAGACAACTGATTCCATCATATTCTCTGATATCTACAACTTTCCATCCCACATTCAATGAACGTACACGCATGCACACTCACACACACACACACACACAGACACAGACACACACTATATATGTGTGTATATATATGCAAAATATATATACACATATATATATTTTAGAAGCTAGAATTAAAAACAAGATGTTAGATCTAGTATAACTTTTAGTACTTTCCAGAAAGACTTACACTTCTCTCTTCAGTCTGCTTTAAATGCATTCTTGACTGAAGGCCTAAAAGAAAGGTACACATTATACTACCTCTTGCATACTAAATGAATCTGGACTTAATATCAATTTTATATAAAAACAGGAGAGGCAATTATTCGAGAAAAGGAAGAGAAGTAACAAGAGTGAAGGGACAGAAGAGAAAAATATGGTGTGATACAAGGAAATTGATAAATTTGTGATAAAAATATGCTTAAGAATATACACTAGTGATATGCAAAATTCTAATTTAATAATACACATTTATTTGTTTGTATGTTTATATTATTTATATCTAGATTAAAAGTGAACCCTAACTGCAATAATAAAAGTGAAAAATTGGTATAACTCATATTGTTTCAGAAAGAAAAATAGGTAATATTTCTTAGAGATATTATGTCAAATTTGGGGGTACAATTTATGGACTTCTTATAATCCATCCTAATTAGACATCCTTGTCTTTACCTTTCTTTAGTCTTCTTTCTCTGTATCTCTCCCTCAAAATAATGATCCCTCATTCATTAGAACATAATTAACTGAATAAAAATTACTTCTAACAAGGTGAGCAGGCAGGCTTAACAAAATCAGCCTATTGATTGTCATTTAGCTGGTGTGCAGTAGGGAGGTGATAAACTGCAGGCGGTGTGATCATCTGCCTGCAGGATCATGCGATTTAAATGGTAAGATTATGCCAGGCTTGTGTCTGTAGAAAATGACACTCCTTTCGAATTACAGTTCCAGCTCCTCCAGTGGCAGCAATGACCATCATCAATATGAGAAAATGTTCAGGATCACAGGAAATGCTGTCCTGCGTTTTTCTTCCTTCCCGACACTGCTCTCTGCTTTCCCAAATGAGATAGCTGAGTAGTTGCTGGATAGTTTCCTAATGATTAAGAATGCTCTCCACGCTAAGCCATATGTTTTGCTGCTGGTATGTTGGGAACCTAATGAAAAGACAGATACCTCTCTACAGGAGAACTGTGTTTAGCCAATGCCCTTTCCCCTCATTCTGATTAAATCAGGAAGCTTAAAAGAGTTTTGCCTTCATGATACAAGTAGTTTGAGCCCTATTGGCATTGAGTTTAAACACTGCAAACAAAATATTAGTTTTGGATCCGGAGTGTATTCATAGCCCAGACTGTCTTCAACAAGCTTATCTGGAAGATTCTGTTTATGTGAAAGAAATTGCTATGATCAATCACTCTGCAGTGAGGGTTCAAGCAGAATGCTGAATTGAGAAATGTTTTCCATTGGCCCTGTTCAGCAAGAGACAGGAGCTCTACAAGTGAGCAGTTATAAATACCCAGCAAGGAAAGTACAATTTATGTTCTAGACTTTTTTTTTTCAGTTGTTGTTATGAGACCTCATGCTTCTGGATCGTTTTTTCTCCCCTCTAACTCATATTATGCAGTCTCCACAGACAAGAAGGCAATTGCAGATGCCCAGCCTTGGCTATATAAGTATTTTTGAAGCTTATATTTTTCATGAAATATAAGGAAAAGAATCTCTGAAATTCTCAATGTGTTCTGTAGAAATGAATTCCATTTCTTTTCTTTCTCCAAAGCCACATGAGGGCAGCCAGAATCATTATCACCATTTCATAAATACACTAAGAAACAGAGAACATTTGTGTTAGAGAAATCTCTTCAAAGCAATTGCAAACAGAAGAAATGGAAAAAGAATCCTGATGTCCAGATATGATGATGAATCACATGGCCGAAATCCATTTCCAGATGTGTTTTTATTTGAACCAGTACCATTTCATACACTGGGGTAGGTTTTTTAAATTGCACACAGTGAACAACTTTGAGCACTTTTGCGGAGTCTGAAGCAGACAACCTTTTGATATTCTGATCTCACATCACTCTCTCTGTTTTACTAACCAACTGTATTAGTTTCTCTTTCTATTCCTGTGATTAAATAAAGATTTCTTTATGGCTCTTCATTTGAGTGCACTGTCTCTCATGGTAGGGAAGGCATCGTTGGTAGATGTCCTAGCTATAACACCATGAATGTGTGGCAGCTGATCATGTTGCTTGCACTGATCAAAAGCAGGAAGCAATGAGTGCTGATACTCATTTTCTAATTTTTTTTCCTTTTTAATTAGAAAAGGACCATAGTTCTTGGAATAGAACAACTTGTTGAAGGTAGAACTTTTCTCTTTTATCAAATTTCTTGGGGAACACTTCAGCAGATACACAGTTGCTTCCTAGATGAATCCTGAAGCTAGGTTCTTCCAACCTCTGATTATCCAGATATGTAGAAATATGTGAAGATCTACCCTCCAGCTATCTGTTGTTTTGAAGTTCTCAGTGTTCTTTCAGTGTATTCATATTTCATACCCTTATGCTTAAACTCACCCTTCTTTTTGTAAAAGACACTTCTTATTTTATAGAAGTACTCTGAATATATTCTTATATTGCTTGTCAGCTTCATGTACATTTTTGACCAATATAAATGTCAGCTTTGTCTAGGTATTCGAAGACCTCTAGTATCTTGCTCAAAAATGTTTTTTCTAGTCTTCCTTGGGTCTGTATATTTTTAATAAAGCTCTGTAGCCCATCCAAATAATTTCTAGTTTATGGCTCTCCTATTTCTTTTCCAAATACAAAAGCTCTTTATTGCACTTAAACTTAGCCTCCAAGCAATGTTATGATTTCAGCTTTTGAGCTGAGAAAATCATTCAATTGGTAAAATGCATACATTGCAAGAACTAGAACCTGAGCTCTTTACAAATTCTCTACCTCTCTCCTTCCCTTCCTCTCTCTGTCTTTGTCTCTCTCTCTGTCTCTCTTACACACACACACACACACACACACACACACACACACACACACACATCTAAAAGCTGTTTTATAATGCCAGTGCCAATGAAATGAAAACATGTACATTCCGAAGCTTGATGGTCATCAAGCCTATACTGCTTGGCAAATCCCAGGCCAGTGAGAGATCCTGCCCCTCTGATAAATGAAAATAGATGACACCAAAAGTTGTTCTATGGCCTTTGAATACCTGCACTCACACATTCAAGTGCATCTTCATATACATGCACAAGCACACAAATATTCACACTCATAAGGTCTCAGTGCATCATGATACATCTGTCTATCTTCTAGAGAGAAAACATTTGCCTTCCCATAGCATCAATTATCTCACTTTTATAAGTCAACTGGAGGTTTCTCTAGCTTGCCCAACTGGGATACCCACTTCACACCCATGTCAGAGTACTCCCTGATTGGTCCTGATTTATAGATTACATTTGTTCTAAGTGACATTTGTTAAAGAACTGTTCTGTAATGCCAAGTCCATTGAAGCCATCAAAACATACTTAGCACAGTTCCCAATATCTCAATAAACTCCTTCCTCTATTAGTAAGTTAGTAACTTTGTTAATGAAAATTGAGATTTGCTAGATAATGTTTTATTTTCATTCCACACATCTGTATTTATAAAGCAATCGATTAGTGATATAACCTTGGGTTTGACAGTTTTATAACATGATCAGCAATGTATTTTTTTCTCTTGCTTTCTTGACCCAGTATCATCTAGATTGAAAGGTTTACCTTTCTCACCTTGTCCATGAACTAGCCCTCTCTCTGTGCTCAGGAGGATTCTTACTCTAAGCTTTGTTGACCCCTGCATTTTTTTTCTTTATGAATGATTTAGTAAGGTCCTCCCCACACGATTTACTTTTATCTTGCTTAACTCAATATGGACTTCATGTTCTTGACAATTTTAAAATAACATATTGTTAAAAAATCAAAATACAGGAAACAAAACACATCAATAAACAGTGAATATAATTTGGCTGCACATTTGTCACAAGGAGCCAATGAGTTCAAAGGCCCATTTACTTCCTCAATGACATTTGTACAAAAAAAATAACAATACTACAAGTATAGCATAGAGTCATTAGGAATCACTTGATGACTTTTTTCTGCCAGTCATTTTTGGTTCTATACTAGGTCTTTCGTCTATCTAGCTATGGATCTTGGCCGTCCAGGCAATGTTAGGCATGGGCTCCCTCTCATTGTGAAGGTTTCAAGTTGAACCAGTCATTGATTTATCCCCTTCTACAAGTTCTTTGCCACCTTTACTCTAGTATTTCTAGAATTAATGACAGGTTTTAGGTCAAGGGATTTTGTGAGTGGGTTGGGGTTGATGTCTCAGTCCCTCCATTGGAAATCTGGCCTAGTTACATAAGATGTCCTGTTCAGACTCCATATCCCCCATTACTAGGGGTCTTTGCTAGGGTAACCCTTGTAGATTCCAGGAACTTTCCACCACACTAGGTTTCTATCTAGCATAATTGTCATCAGAGAGACTTCATGCAGCAACTAATAGAAGCAGATGCGGAGACCCACAGTCAAACAGAAGAAACCCAGGGAATCCCACAGAAGATGAGGAGTCAGTAGGACCAAGGGGACTACAAAAGCATGGCCCACAGAATCAACAAACCAGAGCTAAAAGCAGATCTCAGAAACTGAAGCAAAACCAGGGAGCTTGTATGGATCTGACCTAGTCCTCTGTATGTATGTTTTGGTTGTATAACTTGGTCTTCTTGTGGCCTTCTAACAGTAGAAGAGTGGTGTGCCTCTGACTCATTTCTGTGCTTTTGGGATCCTTTTCCTCCTACTGGGTTGGCTTGTCCAGTCTTGTTAAGAAATTATGTGTTTTCTTTTATTATAACTTTTTATGTCATGTTTGGTTAATATCCCTTGATGGCTTACTCTTTCCTGAAGGGTAATAGATGAGGAGTTGACTGGATGTGAGGCAACATAGTGGGGAACTGGGAAGGCAGAAAAGAAGGGAACTGCGAATGTAATACAAGCAAGAAGAATTTAAAAATTACAAAAGAGTACCATTAGTATCCATCATTAGAATCTAAACTTTAACACCTGATAAATGTAGCTTAAAGAGCTATATACAGTCTAGCAGCCAATAGTTCCTTAATTTGTATCATTGATGCCAATTTAGAACCAACCAGAACCTCTGATATTTATCCTTATTCAGATGGCACATTCTACCTCTAGTGTGCCCACATTTCTTATCACAGCTTTCAAGCAGGCCAGACCTGAGGGTTTTCTTTTGTCTCCCTCCTCCTTCTTTTTGAGCCCTATCCAGAACATAAATGATGATCTTGTATTGCAGATGTTTCTTAGGAAGAAACAACTCACCCAACTGCTCATCCAAAAAAGGTAGCCAGCGACAGACCAAATTAAAAACTGCACCAATGCATTGCTTGCTAAAACAGGTGGCTTGTTTTTGTTTTTGTTTTTGTTTTTGTTTTTGTTTTTGTTTTTTTTGGATGGAGGTATTAGTGTTTACCTATAGGAATATGAGAGAAGAGTTAATTATAAAAGCAGAAACAACTCAAGGACAGCTCTAACACCAAAGCCTTCCACAGTATGCAGGAAGGTTCACAAAAGCTGAAATCCTAGTGTGTACTACACAGCAGGCAGGCAGAAAGTGGCTCAGTGGTCTGAGGCTTTTCCAGTCAGTTCAGTTGGCCTTTGCTTTTGTTCAGTTTTGTTGTTGATTTTGTTGTCAGGTATTCTCTGCTTCTCCCAGATGTCTGGCCTATCACACTGACTCTCAGTAGTCTTTTTTGGTTTTCTATACTGAGACATGGAGTGGTTAGTGAATCTGGTCAGTTTTAAGGATTTCCTGGAGCTATTTTGATTTATTTACTTTCTATTTTAATGAGCTTCCCTGCAGTATACAAAACGTTTCAATCTTGGGGAAAATTGTTAAAAAGCACATGATAGCCCACGCTTGCTATCCAGCTCAATGATAACTAGCTTATAACTTGTTTTCTTTATGTTTTATTATATTTACATGGTGCTTTAAAAATAGTACTGGGGTTTTTTTTGTTTGTTTGGTTAGTTGGTTTGGTTTTTTTGTTTGTTTGTTTTTGTTTTTGTTTTTTTTATGTTTTGTTTTGATTTGTTTTGATTTTGGTGATGTTCTCTGGCACTCGAATAGGAAAGCAAGCCTGGACTTAGTTTTTATTAGTTCTCTACTTGTAATTATAAATCCCAAACAGCCGATTAAAACAGAGATTTCCATTTCTCAGGATTTGATTCTGTAGGTTGGCTCCATTATTCTGTCCCAGGATTTATCTCTGAGCACTGTGACTTGGATATAGCAAATAGGATTTTTGGAAAATAGAATGAACAGTGATGACTGAGACACAGAGACCTTCCCCCTTCCCGTCTAGTCCTTTAGTTCATAACATAATAGTACTATTGCAGCAAAGATAGAATCTAAAATGGGACAGTGTAGTTTCCAGAAAACACACACTGCCTCTCTGATTCATTATATTGTACAATGTAATTTACAAACTAAACATAACACAAGAGAGGTGCTGGCTTTTATTGAGTTCACAGGGAATAATACATTCTAAATGGACATTGTTACAGAAGTTAGAGATCTATTTCCCTGAGTATTTGATACAATAGAATGCATTATGTACTCACCAGGGGGCTTCACCAATCCCTTAGAGTCCCTCTTCCCTCTTAGCTTTCCTCCTCTTCTTCCCTCCCTCCTTGTTTTCCTTACTGCCTTTTTAAATGTGTTTCCTTTCTATTCTCCCTGCTCTCCACTTTCTTTCTGATTTTCAGCATTGATATAGATAATTATCATATGCTCCCCTTTAAATAACTTGAGGTAAAGATCTGAATTGCTATACAAAACAGGCTAAAGGAAATTATTGTTTTCCACTTTGAGAATATTAGAAATAATTTCTAGAATTTCCAATTATTTTTGACAGTAGTCATATTCCCTGTTAAATTTATGTGAATATTTTACAAGTAAAAAGCAAACAAACAAAAACAAATCAAACCAACCAACCAAACAAACAAACAAAAAAGCCACAACTAGAAGGTTTGGGTTTTGAGAGAAGAACAAGACAAGGCCTTAATTTCTGGGTACAGTTCTATCAGACAAGGATGAGGAATAAGAGTTTGAGCTAAGGGGCATTAGGGTCAGGACATGTAATGGTAAGAGAATCTAATTTAATTTTTTCATATGTAAAACAAAGAAGAGTAATGAATAAATACAAAAGATATTATAGAAAAATGAAAGATATGAAGCTACAAAATAATTTCTATATTTCCCACAATAGACACTGTGAAGTCTTCACATATTACTGATTAGCATAGATAAAACAATAGACATCAGGACTGACTAGAATAAACTGATCGTACAGTGGATCATGTAAAGGAGATGCCCATTTATTCGAGCATTTTGAACACCAGAAAGAAAGAGGAAAAGGATAAGAGAAAAAGAAGAAGGAAATATAAGAGGAAGAAAAGAAGGAAGGAAGTCAATGAAGAAGAAAGGCAAAGGAAGGAAATGGGTGGGAGAAAGGCAGGAGGATGTAAAAGGGACATAAGATTGTGTAACCCCTGAGCCATTTAGGAGAAGATACAAGTAAAAATACTATTTCAGCACTAAGGTGGCACACACCTTTAATCCCAGCACTTGGGAGGCAGAGGCAGGTGGATTTCTGAGTTCAAGGCCAGCCTGGTCTACAGAGTGAGTTCTAGGACAGCCTGGACTATACAGAGAAACCCAGTCTAGCAAAACAAAACAAAACAAAACAACAAAAACCAATCAATCAACCAAACAAACAAACAAAAAAGTCAAGCTCATATTTTAGAAACTTTGTTGGCTTCATCATACAGACAATTTTCAAAAGAATAATGATATTCAGATAATACAGTTAACTATGGTTACACAGGTTGAAAGGCTGAAGTAGGATCTTCACATTGAGAGTTTGACCTTGATCAAACAATTCATACTTCACCTGCTATACTTACAAAGCATGTTCCTGAGTTTTTCTGAAACTAAAAAAGTAATAATGTATTAAGACTAGCATTAAAATCTTTATATTGGATACCCTCAACTTAAATGTTTATTTTTATGTTTATTTTTTAAATCTTTCATTCTTGAGGCTAGATAATTTATCTGCAAGGATACTCACTTTCTTCGCCTTATCAACCATATGATCTTTTGATCCTGGTCACTCCTGGTGTTTACCGGTTAAATTTTACTATATAATAGTGTTGCATGACTTTCCAGTGTCCATTATATCAAGTATAGAATCCCTATTGTAACTCACAGACACACACATATATGCAGCATCACCAATGCTCTTTACATCACATCAAAGTTTTAAAGACTAGTATCTTTCCGGTTGTCCAAAGGGCATGGTTGTATCCTCTTAGGAGACATTCAGGTCTGTATAAGGTCTGGTTGTGTTGGTAACTAGACTTCTATTAGAAAGGGTCAACAGGCTCTGGAGCTGGAACAACACAATCATCTAGCATACAGTTTTGGAGATCAAGCAAGGTTTTTGAAGGATTTTCCTTTTCCTGAAAGATAGGAGTCATATTGAGTTGGTTTCACCCTAGAAGTTTTGCTTTAAGTTAACTGATTCTGAAATGATCCCTGTCAATAATAAAGCCATTCCTTGATGCAATAGGAGTCAGGAAATCAACATACATAATGAGGAGGCTTCATTCAGTGTAACACTTCCCCAGCCTGGTTTTTGTCTGTTTGTTTGTTTTTGTTTTTTGCTTAATCTCTCAAATTTCTCTTTAAGTTATATTCTGTAAACTGAATATCTGTATCTCTATTTTACATTACCCCAAATCCCACCATTTTTCAATCCTGACATCACCATTGCTTTTGTTCTTCATTACACAGTGGTTGCAATCAGACCTTTCCCCATTCCCTGGACCTTTTTAAATGGTTATACATTCCTAAATGAGCTCCAGTGATGCTGTGAAAATTTATTTCCCAGTGTTTGTGTCTATCAAGTCATGAATTAGTTCTAATGTATGAGGGAATGGGTAGCTTTGGTAGTGAGATGCTCATGTCTAATGTATATAAAAATGTTAAATGTATTTAAAATAGGACTTATCTGGAAGTGATCTGCTCTGACCATGTCAGTTTACTGATAAAGATAAGCCTAGATAGAACTCTAGTTAGGCACACAGAGACAAGCTTGAGCGAGCAGGTGACTCATCTTTTTAGATGACACTGAGCCATGGAATAGCATTTCCAGTTCAACAATAGCAACAAAGTTACTAATACTTTATATTAACCTTCATTACCATGCACTATATTAAGACATTTATTTTTT
>JADRCC010544223.1:0-10092 GCA_019843855.1 Hylomyscus alleni
TTACTTACTTACTTACTTATTTATATCCCAAGTGCTACTCCCCTCCTGGTTCTCTTGTTACAAAGTCACTCCTTACAGCCCCCTCTCCTTCTCCTCAATAATATTCTTTTAAAACAAGAAATATATCTATCTTGTTCATTTTTTGGTTCCAGTTGCTAGCTAATATCTGGTACAAGATATTGTTATCAAATATTGCTTTGCAGAAGGTAGGTAACATGTGCTAGTTGGTTTTGTTTGTTTGTTTGTTTTGGTAAATTTGATACAAGTTAGAATTATCTAGGAAAAGGAAACACTGTTGAGAAAGCACCTCCAATATATTCACCTTGGCAAATCAGTGGGCGGTTTTCTTGACTGATGGTTGATATGAAAAGGCCCAGTTCCCTGGAAGCTCTGAGGGTATGAGTTATCTCATATTGTTGTTCCTATAGCAAAGGATGGCCAAGTCAGTCATCAATGGGAGGAGAGGCCCTTGGCCCATTGAAGGTTCTATGTCCCAGTGTACAGGAATGCCAGGGACAGTAAGCAGGAAGGGGTGGGGTGGTGAGCAGGGGAAAGGAGGACAGAACAAGAGTTTGTTTTAATTTTTTTTGGGGGGGAGGGGAACCTGGGAAAGGAGATATTGTGAAAAGAAAATACCTAATAAAAAAAAGGCTCAGTTCCTACACCTGGGCAATTCTTCTGGCTGTATAAGAAAACTGGGTCTTCCTTGTGCTTTCTTATGTATGGTTGAGGGCTCAGGGGAAATTAGATGTCCAGGGCTAAAGGGTCAACCCTAAAAATTTACATACAGCTAATAGTATACAGACTCAACAGGTTATCTTTAGTGTTAAATATGCACATATAGGCATGCAGTAAAAACTGATGAATATTAGGCCATGATTTTGAAATAGAACAGAGATATGTATGTGGGAGCATTTGGACTGAGGAAAATGAAGGCAGGCTTGTTGTGATTAAAATATAATTTTAAAAAACAATAAGAAAAAATTAAAAATTTTATATGTATATATAGATATCTATATATCTATATATCTATATATCTATATATCTATATATGAAAAATACAAATAAAAAGAAAGAAAGCCGACCAAGCAAGTATAGAAAGCAAGAGAGCAGGCAGCATTGCTGTATGGACTCCTCATAATTCCAGCCTCCAGGTTCCTAGCTAGACATCCCTCTCTGACTTCCTCTCATGGGATGTTCCAGATTTAAACTGAAATATACCCTCTCCTTCCATTCATTTTACTTAGTTTTTTTTTTTTAATCAGAGCAATAACAAGCAATCTAAGATACATATATTATTGATAATTTATTTCATACCATTGTCTTCTGGAAAAAAAATCCCCACTAAGTAAATTTTATTCTTCTATAACTCATTGTTTTAAAATCTGCTTTTTCTATTTCAGGAATGACATCACTTACATCTAACTAAGTAGGCTGTTCAGTTATGTTTTGGAGGCACTGCTTTGTAAATACTCTTTATGACCAGTTTTGTTAGGTATTTTGTTTGGGTTCATGAGATTCACTGAATCTATTATCTGTATTAGTAAAGTCTTCAGAGAAATTTTGTCCTTCATATTTTGCACCATAAGTTTCAAGGCTGTTCCCACCTCTACCTTGATTTCCTTCAAGGTCTCTTAACAGTCACAGGAATCTAAAAATTTATTTTTGAAAGAACCACTTCTGTGTCTTCATTTCCTGTGTTATCTTCACTGGCATTTTTCATGTTATTAGAGTTGAATATATATTTCGCAGTGTAACATATCTCTAAATAAATCACACACAGTAGAGTTTAAACTTCTTGTTTCCATAATGATGAAGTGCCTTTGCTCCTAAATATTTTCGTAAGAGCTCTTGACTTAAGATTTATGAAAGAGGTGACTATTAGTGTTAGAAAAAATATTCTAAAGTGAAAAAAAGGCAAAAGTTAATAGTGGGTGTTCTGACAGTGCAGTTTTGAAATTAATGTGTTATTGCCTGTTCAATAACTCTGTAGTGACATAGGTTAACTTGTAATTATTGGTCACTGGAGATGGAAGTATTTGTCATCTATTGAAACTAATAACAACGAAGATTGTGGCTCATGTCCTTGTTGGATGTTGAGGACTTTCCAAATAATAAGTTTTGGACCTTAACCTGATATTTCTTTTTCAAAGTACTTAATCTGTCAGCTGTTCTTCCCATCGTCAGAAGCATCTCCTTGACTTTCTTAGCAATTTAAATAAAATCACTGCCCAATGTTTTTTAAAAATTTGCATACACATTATAAAAACTTGTTTTGAGGTATTAGGAGACCCCTAATCACAATTGATATTACTGCTTTATTAAATTCTGTACTAATTTTACAAGCAAGATTTTTTTTGCTAGTAAAAAGGTCAGACTGATTTGTAAGCTAACAGTAGTCCCAAACTGATAAATTTTGTGATTAAAATAAAATAATCTCTGCTATTCAAAGATTTGATGGAATTGTGACAAACTTTTCTAAGAAGGGTGTAATTATTTTAGTGGGTATGAGCTCATTGGTTTAAGATGTCTTTCATTAGGCCTCATGGGCTTTTGGCTTCCCACTTTGGCAAGTTTGTTGTTGTCTTTGAACAGCTCATGTTCAGTCATTCCTATTGGTGAAAAATCATGGTTGTAGCTTCAATAATTACTAGACCTAATCTTCCAATAAAATTCTTTTATTCTCTGGCTCTTACAATGGTTTATCTTCTGTTATGACCTTTGACCCTTAGGTATAGGAAAGGTTATGTAGATGTATCTCTTGGGTCTGGGCTTTTAAACAAAGATCTGTAAATAAGTACTTTAGATGTAAGTAACAGTTCAAATTTCCAGTAGTTACAAAATGCCCAAGTTAAACTTGGTGCTGGTTATAAAACACAGATTGTAATGTATTTTGTTCCTGAAAATTTTGTTTACTTGGTCTATGTGAAGTAAATTTGAATCAGCTTTAAAAATAGTTCCTATATGATATTTATCCTTTGCAATAACACATATATTACTTCTGTCTTTATTCTTTTGTTCTGAGGCTGGACAATTGTGAAAAACACAGATTCCATGACACTGCACAACACAGATTGAGTAAAGATATGCTCTCACCTCTTCTGGTTTAAGAGTGAATGCCAGATGCACAGACCCTCACTGCTCTTGTGCATGCTTGAAATAGGCTGCAGCTCGGTAGGACTACCGCTAAGTCCTGAGATGGGCTGTTGAAGCAGATTTCTTTCACCTTAGTCCTGGAGAATTTTTAAGCCATACAAAATAATTTACTTTCAATTATTCCAATAAGGTTTCTAAAAGATTGTGGATCAGTCCTTGATCATTTTAGAAATTTACCAGAAGCTGAGAAAGTAACATTGCAAAATCAAATTCATCGTGGGGTACAGAGTGAAATGAAAATAGGTCTATGTTTACTATCCAATATTGGAGTGGTTCTCTTGCAGGTACAAGAACCTATATTTAATCCATTGGATCAAATATATAGTGAAAAAGTGTATGGTCTGTGCTTACAGTTGCTTCAGTATATCTGCATTGCATATACTTTAGTATATCTGAAGGTATTTCATCTTTTTATTTAGGATTACTAGTTTCTTAATTTCAATACTGATGACTCTAAACATATTACATTAGAGAAAAGAGTTCAGGTTATTCAAGTATCATTAATTTATGTGAAAGTCATAATCATATGCTTATAATATGTACACATAAACACAAACATACACATATCATATAATTTTGCACAAAATCTTAAAAGTACTAGGTATTCACAAAAAAGTTAATTCCTGCTGAGAAAATAAACACCCAGTCCAGGAGAAAAATAATACTTTAGATGTATATGTGTGAATTCAATCATATCCTAGTTATATTTTACCAGAATAAAGCATTTTAATATTTCAAGCATTATGTAATTAAAATTATATGCATTTTTAATTTCATCAATGTTTCTGCCTTCCCTATAATGCCCAATAGTTTATTACTGGACTCTCACCTTACAGCACCCACAAATTCAATCCTCTCTCATTTCAAACACACACATACATACACACATACAAACACATACAAACAAACACATGCAGAGAGATAATTATTAATAATTTAAATGAAAATTCTTGTGTATTTAAACCTGTGAACGTAAAACCTGAATTCACTACTTAGAGAACACTCGTGAGATATGAGTTAGATTGATACTGTCTTGCATATTGAGACACATCTTCAAAAGTGGAGAGATGAGATTGTGAACCCAGGTAACAAATTAGATTGATGTGTTGTCCTTGGCATAATGGCATTTTCATTTCTTAGTCCTACAATGTCCAAAACAAAACCATTTTTTATTGTTGTTCAAAATCCCAAGAGAAATGAGTTCAGGTGGTCTCAACTCAGTTTCTCATGTACAAGGGGACATATCAAAAAGCTGTCACAGACTGATAGTAATTTATCATGTTCACTTTGAAAAGTCATAGGATTATAAGCATGAAACTAATAACAGCAGAATGAAGCATTTTAGTACAATATCTGCCTTACTACATTAGCTAGTATTTTCTAAATCATTTTATACCAATACTCGTGTGCGCAAATAATGAGAATGTATTGTTATGACATATCAATTTAAATATTCAGTTGTTAACATTTAAAAAGGAAATTTATGTTATTTGAAGCTATTGTTTATAATAGATGTATGAACCAAAATGTCATCATACATATTTAAAATCACAATACCTGAGATAAACAAATACTTAAATACAGGTTTCCTTTTGCATTCATATCATTTATAAAATTATCCTCATATACACAAAGTTTACAAATTTTTATTATTAACCTTTAAGTGTGTGCTAATTTAGCTTTGAATAAAACAGATAATTGAAAATAATTGTATTGGTACATATAATTAGTCAATAGTTTATAGAATTTGTTGTTTTCAGAGGAATATTTGTATGGCATTGCATTCTTGAGAACTTGTCTTAGATGTTTGCTGTGTATAGTTACCTTTCATTCAGCATCAAATCCATTGTGACACATTGATCTCTTGGAAATCAGAATTGTCATCCGTGTAAAGTGAGGAGAATATATCAGTACATGAGACATTGCAGAGATGCAGGTCACAAGAAAAGGACAAAGAGTAATTTATTCAAATACTCTTTGGATTTGAGTCATATTGTAGCTAACCAGGAATTATTAAATCAAGCAAGAAGTCAGAAGTATTTTGATAATATAAAAATCTGAAAGCATGCATATGACCATGAATTTTCATTTTGAAAACAAGAAATAGAGGAATTTATTCAGGTGTCCTTTAAAACAAATTAGAGGCTAGGCAGAGAATGCCGTGGCTTATTATAAGGAAACATCTACAATATTGTCTTGAAAATGTCATCAAAATTATGGTATAGAATTAATACTTGGTGAGTTGATATTGAAATTTAGGGGGAAAGTTATTATGTCAATCACACATTAGACATCTCTGCATGGATGTTTACATATTGCAGGAACTTTTATGTTGTTCAAGAGAGACAGAATGATAATTTTTGATAGATTGTTTTCATAGCTTCAAATACATCAGCTATTTAATCACATGAAACATTGAATTAAAATATGTTGCTTAGAATTTAATAAAGATACATGGAAACTATATAATTTTGCTGTATCCATTAGATGCTGTTATAAATTTAAAATAGTTATTATTCTTATGTTATTATTCGCAGTGATAGAAATAGATTTTTTTTATAATTTCTACCCTGCAACAGAACATTGCTGATGCTTTTAATTAAGGAAAAGATCTTTTGAAAAGAGAAAATAAGAGATGAATATTATCTTGTTTGAAAGGGTTTTTTTAATATATAACATTCAACATTTCCCTTCAAGTGACACATAAAAAATAGAGGCAAAGATGCAATCACATTGAGAAAAATAAGGATGTTTGGCTTTCTAGTTCTGAGTTACTTAAGTCAAGAAGATTCCAACTCCCTCTGTTTACTCACAAATTTCATTTTTAATATCTTAATAATATCAATGTTGTAAATAGGTCACCTGTTTATTATCCTTTCATCTGTTTACAGATATTTAAGTTCTTTAGATTTCTTAGCTACTTTGAGTAAAGCAGTAGTGAACATCAGTGAGCACGTATTTCTAGAGGAGGATGTGGAGTTTGTTATTTGCATTGAGTAGTGTGGTTTGATCGTAAGAAAGTTATATTAGTGAGTGGGGTAGGGGGAACAGAAGGTAACAATGGAGCCATTAATAAATTTTGTCTCTTCATGGAGCCTGTTATAGAATATAGAATATAGCAATTTGAAGTTCACAAAACAGAGTATTAAGTTTTCAAAGAGTTGATACGGTCATTTAAGGTAATAGTGCCGATTTTTAGAATCTTTCCTTTATCTAATCATTTCTAACCCCAAATTGTCTTTTACATTAAATACTCTGGTTTTGTTCATCATATGGTAGCTGATATTAATATTTAATACTTTATACTTCAAACTAAAATGTACACTTAGACAGTTTTTGTTCAGATTCACTCCTTAGATGCTGACTTAGATTCCTCTGAGAAGCTTCCAGGTATCCATTTCATCTGCATGAGTCTGATATAAACACACAGGTAACTGCAGTTACCTTATCCAACTGTATGGTTGCACGTAACTCAGGCTAACTTTGATTTAGTTTTACTCATTCAACTTGATTTTGTAATGTTCCCGAAAAAGTTGTGCAGCTATCGCCTCCTGACTTGTGGGGTGCATCTTCACCAAATGTTACATTTTAATAACATGTATTAAATAATATGTTATTTAATAAATGTCTTTATTTATTTACATTCCATCCTTTGCCCCTCCTTCCACCCTCTCCCACAATTTCTTATCCCACTCCTCTCCCTTGCCCCTGAGAGGGTGTTACTCCCTCCACCAGACTCCCCCTTCCCTGGGTGGGACCTCAGGTCTCTCAAGAACGAGGTGCATCATCTCCTACTAACGCCAAACTAGGTGGTCCTTTGCTATATTTGTGCCTGGGACCTCGGACCAACCCTGTATACAGCCTAGCAGGTCAATAGCTCAGTCTCTGGGGGCTCCCTGGAGTCCAGATTATTTGAGACTGCTGGTCTTCCTATGGTGTAGACCTCCCCTTCAGCTTCTTTAATTTTTCCCTTAATTCACCCATAGAGGTCCCCAAATTCAGTCCAAAGGATGTGTGCAAGGATTTGCTTTTGTCTCAGTCAGCTGCTGATAGAGCCTCTCAGAGGACAGCTGTGCTAGGCGCCCATATTCAGTTTCTTCTCCATTTTTGTCCCTGAAGTTCTTTTAGACAGGAACAGTTCCGGATCAGAAATTTTGATTGTGGATTAGTAGTCATGTCTCTCCACGACAGGCACTGTCTACTGGAGGAAGACTCTCACTTCTCTTTCCTCGGTGTTGGGTATTTTGGTTATAGTCACTCACATTGAGTCCTGAGAGTCTCCTAACTTCTGGGTCTTTGGTACTTTCTAGAGAGTTCCTCCACTTCCCACCATGACCCTCACCCATGGCTGCATATTTCCACTAATTCTTCTTACTCTGTGGGCTTCTCTACTGTTTCCCTGATACCTGATCCTGTTCCCCTTTCCCCTCCCCCCTCATCTTTCTCACATAGATCCCTCCCTCCCTCAGCCTCCAGTGATTATTTTCTTCTGGAAGTATCCTCACTTGGGCCTTTTCTGCTTGTTATGCTTCTTATGGTTTGTGGGTTATATCCTGGGTATTTTGTACTTTTTTGCTAATACCTACTTATCAGTAAGTACACACTATGCATGTCTTTTTAGGTCTGGGTTATATTACTCAGGATGATATTTTCTAGTTCCATCCGTGCCTGTAAATTTCATGATGTCCACTGTGTAAATGAACCACATGTTCTGTATACATTCTTTGGTTTAGGGACATATGAATTGTTTCCATTTTCTGGCTATTACAAATAAGGCTGCTAGGAACAGAGTGGAGCATGTGTCCTGATGGTATGGTAGAGCACCTTTTAGGTATATGCCCAGGAGTGGTATAGCTGGGTATTCAGGTTAACTATCTTCAAATTTCTGAGGAACTGCCACAACCCCCACTGCACCTGACCTCTAAACTCCCTAGGGCATAAAGTATCTTGAGGGTTAGATGCATCATCTCTGAATCAATACAGACCCAGAAGTCCTCTACTGTATGTGTGTTGGGGACTTCATATCAGCTGGTGTATGCTGTCTGTTTGGTGGTCCAGTGTTTGAGAGATCTCAGGGGTCCAGATTAATTGAGACTGCTGGTCCTCTTACAGGATTGCCCTTCTCCTCAGCTTCTTTCAGCCTTCCCTAATTCAACAACAGGGTTCAGCTGCTTCTGTCCATTGGTTGGGTGCAAATATCTGCATCTGACTCTTTCAGCTGCTTGTTGGGTCTTTCGAAGGGCAGTCATGATAGGTACTTTCTTGTGAGCACTACATAGCCTCATACGTAGTGTCAGGCCTTGGGGCCTCCCCTTGAGCTGGATCCCACTTTGGGCCTGCCCTGGACCTTTTCCTCAGGCTCCTTTTCTTTTCCATCCTTGTAATTCTTTCAGACAGGAAAAATTATGGATCAGAGATGTGACTGTGGGATGGCAACCCCATCCCTCACTTGATGGCCTATCTTCCTGCTAGAGATGGGCTCATAAGTTCTCTCTCCCTACTGTAGGGCATTTCATCTAAGTTCCCTCCCTTTGATTCCCAAGAGTCTCTTACCTACTAAGTCTCTGATGCATTCTGGAAGACCCCCCCCCCCAATCTCCTATTTCCTGAGGTTGCCTGTTTACATTCTTTCTGCTTGCCTTCAGGGCCTTTTTCCTCACCCAATACCAGATCAGGTTTCCCTCTCCCTCCTACTCCTCACCCTACCCACTTTCTCTCCCAGGTCACCCTCCCTCCCTACTTTTGATTGTTTTCTTCTCTCTCCCAAGAGGGACTGAGGCATTCTCACTTGGGCACTTCAGCTTGTTGACCTTTTTGAGTTCTGTGGACTGTACCTTGGGTGTTCTGTATTTGTTTTTTTTAACTAATATCCACTTATTAGTGAGTACATACCTGAAAGTATCTTCAATAAATGGTGCTAGTCTAACTGACTGTCTGTGTGTAGAAGAAAGAAAATAGAGCCATATTTGTTACCTGTACAAAGCTCAAGTCCAAGTGGACCAAAGACCTCAACATGAAACCAGATACACTGAATCTAATAGAGGAGAAAGTGGGAAAGAGCCTTGAACTCATTGGCACAGGGGGAAATTTCCTAAACAGAACTCCAATGGCTGATGCTCTAAGATCGAGAATTGATAAATGAGACTTCATGAAACTGGAAAGCTTCTGTAAGGCAAAGGACATAGTCAATAAGAAAAATTGGCCACCTACAGATTGGGAAAAAAATCTTCGATAACCATATGCTGATAGAGGGCTAATATCTAAAATAAATAAAGAGCTTAAGAAGTTAATTACCAAACAAACAAACAAATAAACAAACAACCCAATCAAAAAATGGAGTAAGCATCCAAAGAAATGTTCAAAGTCTTTAGTGATCAGAAAAATGCAAATCAAAAAGACTCTGAGATTCCACCTTACACCAATCAGAATAGCTAAAATCAAAACCTCAGGTGACAACACATGTTGGAGAGCATGTGGAGAAAGAACACTCCTCCACCTGTGGTGGGAGTACAAAGTGGTACATTCACTTTGGAAATCAATCTAGAGGTTCCTCAGAAAATTAGAAATAGATCTACGTGAAGACCCAGCTATACCACTCCTGGGAATATACCCAAAAGATACCACATTGCCACTCGGGCACATGTTACACTTTATTCATAGTGGTCTTATTTGTGATATCCAGAAGCTGGAAACAACCTAGATGTTCCAGGACAGAAGAATAGATACAGAAAGTGTGGTTCATTTACACAATCGAATACTGCTCAGCTGTTAAGAATGAGGATTGCTGGGTGATGGGTGATGCACTACTTTAATCCCAGCATTTAGGAGGCAGAGGCAGGCACATTTCTGAGTTCGAGGACAGGCTGGTCTACAGAGTGAATTCCAGGACAGTCAGGGCTGTATAGATAAACCCTCTCTCGAAAAAAAGAAAAAAAA
>JADRCC010544233.1:0-14444 GCA_019843855.1 Hylomyscus alleni
AGTAGAACTTACTTTGGCAAGGTGGAGCAGGCTGCCATTGCTTTACACTTCGGTCCTGTCCCAGTGACATACCCTGGGGGTTCTGATGGGAGGAGCTGTTAGTTTCTTTACCCAGTTGTTCCAAATGACACTGAAATGGTCCAGTATTAGCTGAAGTTACTGTCTTTTTAGGGAAGCAAAGGAGAGCGGGGCTACCCTGGAATACATGGGGAGAAAGGCGATGAGGTAAGCAATTCTGCTGTTGCTTCACTCTACTTGATCAAACAGAGGAAAGATGTTGATGTAATTATTATTCTAGGAGTATGGTCCAACCATTCGTTGCCTTCAAACATCCCAACTAAATGCCACAGAGACCCTGAGCCATAAAGCATCAGAGTTGGGAAGATAACTGCCCTCTATGCTATTTGTTTGCTTCCTTGTCAAAAATCCCTAAGATATTACTTTTTTTCTTTTTTTCTTTCTTTTTTTTTTTTTGGTTTTTCAAGACACCATTTCTCTGTGTAGCCCTGGCTGTCCTGGAACTCATTCTGTAGACCAAACTGGCCTCAAACTCAGAAATCTGCCTGCCTCTGACTCCCAAGTGCTAAGATTAAAGGTGTGTGTCATTACTTGTTTCGTAGATATGGAGACACAATATCAAGGCTAATGATTGCTAAGTAAGTTATGGGGGTTTCTGATTTCAGGTAATTATCCTAAATCTTGCAGGAAAGAAAGGAAGAGTGTAATCACAAATAGAAACTTCAGAGAAGCTAAGAGATGGAGAGAGTATATGAACAAACATAGGAATAAGGGAAGCTTTAGTGTCCAGCTGAGAGCCAGGGGACAGCTCTGTACCACGATTCAACTTTAACAACCTTGGTTTCTCTAAGTCACTGCTCAGCTTCCAAATGCTTGGGAGAAATAAGCTAAACTAAAGATCTGGGTAGACTGGTTTAGGTCATCCACTCATCCCCAGGACGGAGCATCCAACTCAGATGTGGTTTTGAGATAATGGTGTAATTTTCTGACAGTAAGCCACAGTGATGCTCAGGATATTATTCTTGTCCTGCATAACTCTTAGAAAAACCAATTAGAATGATGAATTGCTGTTAGTTTAAGCAGTTTTGGTGCTAATAGTTCTTAATGAAAGTAAGAAAGCCATCTGGCATATATTAACCTTGATGGTAGTAATGGGAAATTATGACACTGTAAAATAGATCTATTTTCCTGGTTGGAACTGTATTTCACATTACAAGCGATCATCATTTATTATTGTTTTTATTGATATTCACTGTGTTCTGGAAACCTTTAAGATTGGCTTGGGATTGTTTTCCAAGTTAAAAAAATTAAAGAATGAGAAATATGGCATTTATTTTCATTTATAAATAAAACATTAAAGGCATTTGTTTTGAAAACAAGTAAGAATTAATGAGCTTTTGCTTCCTCGAGTTCCACAGAAGGTTTCTGTAAAGGATAAGCACAGCAATGGGTTTTAACAGGCAGGCAGATTTTAACTGCCTAGATTCAAGAGGTGGGCTTAAGCGGCAATTGAGAGGGTAATAAAAAACAAGGGAATTGAGAAATAATTGGGATTGGAGCTTTTTATGAGTGACTGTTAAATTCGCAAGAAGTTCATTTTTATTGATTCTGTGAGGTATTTTGTCATCTTGGTGAGCTGAACCCATTGTTAATATCCCTCAATATTTTAGTGTGTTCTCTCTTAGACACATTTGTGTGCTCTTTGACATGGATCACACAAAATTCTGCAGAGGACTTATTAGAGTGCAGGAGGCCCTCTTCCTTTGTTCTCTACATCCCAAGCATAACGAGGATGAACCTGGCTCAACACAGCTTTTGTCTCTTACACAGATCAATAACCGCAAATGATTGCATCATCACTTTGCACTGAAAGGATACCTTAGCTACACACCTGGCTGACTTTGTCTGTAACCAACAATATATACCTTTGCAACTGTCCAACAGACTACACAATGATAACAGACATGCTTTGTCTCTAATGTTACAAAACCTAAGGTATCTACTCTTCATTGAGTGGAAAAGGTACAGAGGGAAGTTCGTACCTCTTGGAGACCTAATTTTAGAAATATCGCTTTAATTCAGTAAGTTAGAGGAATACCCATTTGTCGATGTTTTGAAAAGCAGCTTACTCCAGGTTCTTCATGTGGCTGTGCAGCTCAGCATCAAATTGCAGAGTGTTAACAGAGCACAAATCCTATCTTTCCTAGCCAGAGAGAAGTTATTGACTATACATCTTCATATAATATTATCTGATAACAAATGACAGACAAGGTATGAAAATGTCATTATTCATAATGTATAGCAATGATGGCTGAGTGTCTAAGCAATAGATTTTAATTCGAGTTTGAATTTGGCACTATGTGCTAAACTTGGTCATCTTGCTATTGAGTGTCAGCCCACTTCAATAGCCATTGGGTCTTATAAAATCTTTATCCCGCCCCTTATGCCTCCATGGCAGCTTTCGCCTTGTGACAGAATTTTGAGCACCTGAGAGAAAGACTGCTAAGATAGTTTTTACTCATGTAGTAGGGTTTATTTTCAAGTTTAATGCAATCATCAGAGGTTACTCCCATGCTTATAAATTAGACAACCTGAAAACTCACTCAAAGTTGAGACTTAAAGTAGCAAAGAAAGGAAGATATGTGCATAAGTATATCTGAAACATAATTGTAGAAAAATTATGGAAATGTGGATGTTTTAAGATAAAGAAATTTCTCACACATGTTCATAAGCTTCAATCATTAAAAAGCACCATTCCCAATGACAAATTGTCCTTTCCAGTTACAAAATTACAAATCTGTTTATAAACTCACACATGTGATAACTGGGAAATGAAGAGATGGTCCACAATACTGATGAGTCGTCCACACATGCACGTGTGTAAATGTGTGCACACAGTAAGCCAATGGGGTTGATAAATTCTTGAAGAAAGAATGAGTATGTTGTTCAATACAAATGTGCACAAGATTTTGTCCTGATACTTATTACATGAGGTATTCTGTCACGCCCACCCTCGACCAGCAAGGATGACGCAACATTCGGACTCTTCTTCAGGCAGTTTATTCCAGACTCCTTTATAATCTTCTCACTCCTTGAACAACAATCTTCTGACCCCGGGAAGAGCTCGCCCCAAGGCTAAATACCCTAGGACGACCAACCCCAGTGGGACACGTGGCACTCTCTGATTGGCTCATGCACACAGAAGCAAGCCAATGAAGAACACCCTAGCCAAATAAGGACTTGTTTTTCTCTGAGAGCACTCGGGCTAGCGGAGGGCGGAAGCCGGTGCCATCTTCAGGGCGTGGCACCGCAGCTCTCTACAGTATTCCAGCACATTCGAGGAGATCCTTTAAGTATTTCTTCATGTCATACCTGTCTTAGTTACTTTTCTATTGCTACAAAGAGATACCATGACTGCGCCAACCTGCAGTACTCAAGGGAAGGGAGCAACAACAACAAATTCGGGATCAGGAGACGTGAAGGAAGGAGACAAGACAAAAATTCTGTTCAAGTCTCAATTTACTCTAGGGAAACAAAGGGTTTATAAAGCTACAGAACACAAAGGTATTTGCCCAGGTGCACAGGCCAAACTGGTATTATTGCTTGGTTACACATTAACGTAAATGGAATGTCCCCATTGTACAATGTCCGGGAACAAGATGGAGACTAAGATGCCAGGGAGGTTTGGGCCCCAACACGTGACCAAAGCAACTTATTTTAAAGATAATAATAATATTAATATAATTGGGGACTTTCTTACTGTTTCAAAGTTCACAGTGGGAAGCACAACAGCAGGTAGGAAGGCATGGCGCTGGAGAAGGAGCTGAGATGTTACATCTGATCCACAGCATGAGACAGAGAGAGGGAGTCTGGGCCTAACATAGGCTTTTGATACCTCAAAACCCACCCTCACCCCCCAAAGACATACCCTCTCCAACAAAGCCAAACCTCCTAATCCTTCCAAAACAGTTCCACTACCTACCAACTAGGGACCAAGCATTCAAATATATGAGTTAATTGAAGCTATTCACATTCAAACTACCATAGTATCTCATGATTAAAGCTGAAGCAATATGTGGTCTCTTTGGTACAGGATATTCTTAAGCCTATTGGTACAAAGAACTTCCATCTAGCTCAGCCCTGTTGACGTCTCATAAATACAGATCAGGCATTTTACCACAGTCACTTTGCCTGATATTAATAATGAGCATAAAAATTCACCATTTAAGAACATTAGAAAGGGAAGTTCTAATATAACAAATAACATTGGAGTAACATAAAAATACTTTATTCAGTAAATAGACTGACTCTTGAAAGAATGGTGCCATTCAACCCAGAACTTGGGTCTTTTTTCTTAGTGTGCTTTTTGCTTATTTGTTTGGTCGGTATTTATATTGATGGAGGTCAAAGCCTGAGCTTGATGACTGTTAGGCAAGTACTGTGCCACTGAGATAAAACTCCAGATCTTCCATCTAGAACTTGATATATTTCCTACAAATCTGAAACAACTAACAGGTGAATAATATTTTTTTCTCTAATTAAAACATGATCTAAGTCTCTTATAGAAAAAGTAGTAAAAACCTAAAACTTATGTCTGTTCCCACAACATACTGAGTAACAATGTGTGTTATATATGGTGTATGGTCATAGTGGTATTATACATGGTCCACCATCTGAACCCCAGAAAACCTCTGAAAGTGCTGGAAATCTCACTGGGATTGACAGTAAATTCACCTAACACCAAAATCTGACACTTCTGGTTTTGGGGTTTTTTTCTTCAGGGTCTTCAAGGAATTCCTGGCCTCTCTGGAGTTCCTGGCCCAACTGGACCCCCTGTAAGTATCTGCTAAGACTGATTTCCTCTTAGGCCACACCTATAGAAATGATGCACGTTACATTAATATTCCTGGTGCCTTTCCTGCTCTAGCTCTGTGTAGCTCAGCCATTGCCTACAAAAGTAGCCTCCTCCAGCACCTCCAGCTTTCAAATAAGATTATTTAAGCCTGCTCAGTGTCCTGAAGACTTCTCATCAGAATTTTTGCCGAGCCAAAGAGATGCTTCTCACTCTGTTGGATATAGAATACTCAAGTATACTCTCTCCTTGGTTATACATTTTTGGTACTAACCTTAGAAGAGATATTCAGATGCAACACAAGCTGAGAATTTTCTAAAGAAAAATAACAGGCCAAAGATTATCAGCTTTAATGTGTTGTATTCCTATATGTGAATTTTTTAAAATTCTGTTTCTGCTGCCCCCTTGAACACAGCAGTATGGCCTTTTGATTATCTTGTTTTCCTGGAATAGAATCTTCTTTCATTTCCAACCTGTCAAACCCAATCTCTTATTTAAAGTTTAATTCTAAGCAATCCTAAAGTTCAATTGCCAGATAAAGGATGGGGCACACAATCACACTTGAGTTTCAAACCAAGAAATTCTGTTTGTATAAGTTTGTCCCAAGTAATGCATTTTCCTTACTAAACCAACTCCACTAAAGTCAATGTCTCAACTTCTCTCTGTCTCTTCTCTTAAGGTCCCTATGCCAGTAAATTATTTTTATCTTTCAAGTAAGAAGTGATCATCCCTTAATGTTTTGAGTCATAGGTTTGCCTTAGCTAAACATTTATCATTTATGCTTATACCTACATAGTAAAACTTAAAATTATGAAAGAGAACTGTAAAAGAAACCACAGTAGAATTACTGTTAATTCTACTCTCAAAGAAAATTAAGATTAACTTTTGTTTTCCTTTTTACAATGCAGATCACATAACTCAGTATGCACATTTTTCATTCTGCCCAGTATTGGAGTATTTAAGATGTTGATCGCTACCAAAATTATACCTCATTTAAAAAGATGTGTTATGTAAATTGGCATTTAAACAGCAAGACTAAATTCTTAAGTGTATCCAAAGATTTCAATTAAGGTCATTAAATGTGGTTAACCAAGGTGAAAAAAAAAACCCACGGATAGAAATTTTAACCTTCCAAGGGCTTATCAGGAGAATAGAGACTGCTGTATCAGCCTGAAGAAATATAAGCCTGTAGAACCAATTTAATTAGGATCAAATGACCTTTGAAATGGGTAAGTTTAAGTGACCACCTTCCACCACCTTTTGACCATTGATTTGTTGGTTCCAAAACAAACTCAGATTTTCATTTCACAGGGATTAACAGGAAGAACTGGACATCCTGGTCCCACTGGAGCAAAAGGTGACAAGGTACAAAGGAAAATGGGGCTTGGGTTAGGGGTAAGGTGGGACCATTTACTGTGAGCTCCATTCAATCAAGTGCAGTCTACAAATGATGTATGTTGGGCAGTGGCTATTCATGGAGTGGACTTGTAAAGATGTTGGTCTAAAAGTGGGTCCAAACACAGGTATTCATAGATGAGAGCTCTGGGATTGGAGATAGAAAATCCAAACTTGGTTCAGAAGCTGAGCCATCCATCTATGAGGAAGGGTGACTAGGTCAAGTCTCCTAAAGAAATGGATTGTAATGTATCAGAGACTTCCAGCTATGGCTGCCGCTCTTGTTGGGCTTTTGTATAAAAAAAAAAGTATAAATTGGCTCTAAACAGCATCTTTCAAAGTCTCAGAAGCTAGAAAAGTCTCCAACCAAAGCACTTGTGGTTTTGGGAGCTGGCAGGATCCATTTTCTTGTTCACAGAGGGCATGTTCTAAATGAGTCTTTGTGTAGTTCAACTGTAACTAAACTCTCTTGGGCTTCTATATAAGGGCACTGATCCCGTTCATGAAAGTTCCACCCCAGACCTAACTGTCTCCTAAAGGGCCCATCTAATTCATCATCCTATGAGTCAGATTCATGCTGTAAGTTTAGGAGAGGAGAGCCCAAACATTCCAAACAAGCTCCCTGGCCCTGGTTCCAGATGATGCCTTGCTGGCTACTCAAGGCAAGGATCAAAGGACTTGTGAGACAATCTGGTAATGCTGTCCCTAGAAGGCCTTGGCAGCAATTCACTAAAACCATGTTCCCTGGGAAGAAGAATGCATCAGTTACTTTAGTTGCTATTGTCAGAATATCTGAGAAAACAGCCAAAGGTAGGGAGGGTTCAAGACTGCAGTTTATCATGGTGGAGGGTCATGGTAGAAGAAGGATCTTGAGGTTTTGAGTTCACATCTACTGCATCTGTAGGCAAGAAGCAGAGAGAGATGAATGCTACTGTTCTGCTCCCTTATTCAGCTGGGACTCCAGCCTGTGAGATAATGAAGCTCCTAGTCAGGGTAGGTCCTCCTAATAAACTTTTCTGGAAATGTCCTCACAGACACACCCACCCAGAGGTGTGTTGCTATGGTGATTCTAAACCTCATCCAACCGACAGTGAGGACCATCCATCACAGCTCACAGTTGGACTCCGTGCTGTGGTTGAGAGGGAAAACCACCAGCACATGAGCACCAAGCTGTCATGGTGTAAGATCTCACTCGGCATTACAGTGATGGTCCAGGCATAGCCACCAGATGGGTGAAATAGCTAAAGCTATTCTGATTAAGGAAATAATTGCAAAGAGCCACACAAGCCACTTAAGTGTCTCCCACACACTTGCCAGGATGCCAGCTCCAAGCAAAATGGAGTGTGATGGTATCGAGGAGCAAAAGATTCCCCAAGACACTTAAAAGAAACCATGAGCTAGAGAGCCTCAGCACATTTTTATCTAGTTACCATCTTAAGGATCTCTATCCCGCCACCCCCTTTTCTCTATTTTCTATGAAAATTATTCGGCCCTTGACTGTCCTTTGAAGTTAATGGGAATTCCACACTGAAATGAGCTTGAGGGCACAAATGAGAATATTCCTTCTAATTTGTACCGGGGAGGCGGGGAGAAGGATTCTCAATAGGCACATATTGTTTGTTGACTCGTGAGAAGTGTGATGTAATGCTCTGAAGGACATTGGCAGCGGTCAGCAGGACAGAGGGAGCCGGCAACCATCAAAGCAGTTTGGGGAAAGATACAATGTGCTTACTCAGCGTCCACACTCTCCGGCAGTGCATTGCATGAGAAACTTTACCATTTATTTATATTGATAAATATATGGTTTGTGATGTTTTCCTTTGTTGGTAGGAAACAGATGAGTACGGAGATAAAAATCTTCAGTCCCAGTTCTGGAAGAGGACTGACGTCCCTCAAAATCCCTGGGCATCGAATGCTCTGTGTTGTCACTCTCCCTGATAAATGCGACTTAGAACATTTTATAATGATACCATTCTAAAAGCAGAGCGCAGTTATAGGAACAACTGTCAAAAAGCCAAAGGGGCTGCAACAATGCTTACCATGGACTGGTCAGGATTTCTGTGCTTTGTAAAAGTCACTTAACAAGTTTCAGTTCAAAAAAAAAAAAAATCACAGAATAGTTATTGGTCCAGTAAGCAATTATTGGAGTTCCCTTTGGCTTTTTGATTTATGTCTCCCATAAGCAGGAGTTGGTGACTATTTAAACTCTACAGACCATTTCCCTTGAAGAGTGTCATAGCAAAGTCACTTCCACTCAGTAAAACACGCCTCACCTGGTAGTAGAGTTTGATATTAGCCAACAGGTATGACACCGGTTGTGATTTTGTACTTCAGTTACATTTACCATAATGATCTCCCTAGTTCTAAAAAACTAGAGGTAGTGAAGATAAAGCCAAAAGTAAAAGCTAATCTAGAGAGCCACAGTCTCAAAGCCCACAGTTTATTCGCCTTAATTCTACCCTATACCCCATGCTCACATAGGAGGAAAAACTCCCCCACCTGTACTCAAAGCCCAGGGCAGGTCACCTAACTGCTCTATCCCCGGTGAAACTGTCATTCCTAGAGTTTGCACAGTGAGAACCCAGATGGACTTGAAAGGCGGTATTCACTTTGCTTGGAGTAGGGAGATGTATTTTACAGGGTCAAGGAGCAAGCTAAGCAGAATAAGACCGCAAGGCTGAATCAAAATGGCAAGCCATGGTGATTTCAGAAGGTTGCTCTTTGAGCAGCCTAGTTCACAGACTTGGAGTGGAAATGGCCAAACCATTAATTTAGGCTCGTGTCTCTCTTGCAGGGTAGTGAGGGGCCCCCTGGGAAACCTGGACCTCCTGGACCGCCTGTAAGTTGTTTGAGGTTTTAATTCTGTATACTTATGACTCATACGTTGGTTACCTAGATGCTTATAAACAAAATCTTCTGTTGTGTGCGTGTTTTTGTAACTGTTTGTGTGTGTGTATACATGCATGTGTGTGTGTGTGTGTGTGTGTGTGTGTGTGTGTGTGTGTAAATGATATTAGGTAGGCCTGATCTGCCCCCATTTCCACTCAGGTACAATCTTCAGGGTTTACAGTTGTTTGTATACTATGAACTTCTTTTCCATGGAATTGGGACGCCTGAGTCTGGCCTGACTCTCCTCTTTTGTCCAAGGATGGAGAAACAGTTGACTACCATAAAACTTCACAGATAATAAAAGGCCATTCAGAAGACATCCTTTCCAGCCATGCCATTTGCTTTTTCAAAGATCTTTGTGTTCACCCTATAAGTAATGTCTGAGACGTGAGGCCATTCTACTTCCATGGCACACAGTGAGAAAATGCCCCAGAGCCCTGGATTTCTTCTGCCCTAGTCAGCTACACAGACTTGCACTCTTTCAGGGAGGCTGTGGAGAGCTGAGCAGCCTCTCTCTCTCTGTGGCAAGTCTGCCCTCGTGTGGGAACACGTTCGAATAGCAGCAGAGCAGAGGACCACACGTGTTATTTCCTCCATTACCTCTTAGGAATTTAAGAAACCAAACTTAGCAGAGAAAGGGTGGGGTCTCCCAGTAGCTTTCTGAAAACTAAAGAGTACATTATGAGTCTGTGTACAGATGTATTTTTTTTTTAAAACCCAGAACCCCCAGATGTATGTCTAACACACAAATTAACTGCCTTGGTCTCTGCTTTCTTAAACATGTTCTGAATGTGATTCTTCCTTCCTTCAAGAAGCAAGACAGAAAACTCATGGAGTTCAGATTCTAAAACATGTCCTTTCTTCAATGGGGGGAAAAAAGCAAAATACATCATGAGACCATTAAAGAAACCTGTGCTTTTCTCTAAGGCTTAAGAAATCTGCCTCTTGTCTCTAGATTATTTTTTTTTTAAAGACAGAATATACATCTTCTCTGGGAAACATTCTTAGAAGTCTCTTCTGCAGAGGATGGCCTTGTCATGCATCAATGGGAGGAGAGGTCCTTGGTCCTGTGAAGACTCGATAGATGCCCCAGTGTAGGGGAATAGAGGGTGGGGAGGTGGGAGTGGGTGAGTGGGTGGAGGAAAACTCTCGTAGAAGCAGGGGAAGTGAGGATGGGATAGGGTCTTTCTGGGAGGGAAACCAGGAAAGGGGATAATATTTGAAATGTAAATAAAGAAAATATCCAAGAAAAGAAAAAGAAAAAAGAAAGAGGCAAATTGTTAAAAAGAAAAGAAAGAAAGAAAAGTCTCTTACATCTATTAAATATTTTAAAATATAGCCCATGTTCAGTTATTGCCGAATGAATGAGGAATCAATAAAAGGATAAACGGACAGAGCATCGTCTTCTCTCACTGCTGATTTGAAGATGAGTGTGAACGGTGCTCTCCGGGGACAGCTACTTCTACCATTATCCCCAAGCAGTAATGAAATAAAGGCGTCCTCATTTTTTGCAGCTGAGGTATAAAAAAAAAAATAACAAAAAAATGAAAACACTTTTTTTCCTAAGAATCTGTCATCCTTTCCAAGTGTTTCCAAACTGAATGTTTCATGTGCATTTTTGAAACCACGGACGAGAGTTTTCAAGCTACACAATGAGTGTAGTTTCACACTCCGTATTTATGCATCAGGGTTTTAGTTTTGTTGCTTTGTGTGTTTGTTTGTTTGTTTGTTTGTTTGTTTGTTTTGAGCAAGTTCTTGTTCCCTGGTTGTTAAAGATGGTTTTGTAGATGCGTCCACACAAGGCGTTGTGAATGAAGTTATCCTCCAGTTCGCCTTAGTTTTCTGTTTGGCTTGAAGAGACTGTGGGGAAACATCACTTTGCAGTTGCCAAATGGTTCCCTATTCACATCTACATCAGTCCAGTCCTACTGCATGGCCGCCTGCAGGTCAGCAGTCTGGAAACAAGAAATTGGCTATTCGGACACTGAATTTTAATAAGCAGATAATATTTTTCATCTGAATGCATTAGTGCCTCCTCTCCCAGACCTGAACACAATTCAAACCCCAACCGGAAGTATTCGAGTGTTCCAGATATAGTTCAGGCTCCTCTTCCTGCTTTCCCCGATGTTTTGAAATTTTGCAACACTGTGGTATTTGGTTTGTGGTATTAAATTCACCTTACATACAGAACAGGAAAAAATTTAAGTAAAAGTTAACATAGGAAGAATACCATTTGGTAAAATGACTGAAGTTCCAGGTGCTCACTTTGTGTCTTGTTTCTTTCCTAAGGGTGTCCTGCTCAATGAGGGAAATGGCATGAGCAGTTTATATAAAATCCAGGTACCTCCACATATAATTACCTGCAATCTATAGATCTATAATCTATAAATTCTTCTCATCTGTTTCTTCTTCTCTTGAAGGGAGGAGTGAATGTTCCCAGTTACCCAGGACCTCCGGGCCCTCCAGTAAGTACGGATGCTTTATCTTTAAGTTGCCTTAGCTGGGTCACAGTAATGATGGGGGACCAGTCTCGCTTGAGCTCACTGAAAACTGAAGGTCACAAATGTCACCCAGTTTTACAGAGGAGTAAAGAAAATTTAAATGAAAGAAACAGCGAGCAAAGCCTTAATTATGGAAAATATTTGGCCTAGCAGTGTCTCTTTTCTTATAGTTAATGTAAGTTCTAAATCAATGTCCAAATATGTTCATAGAAATAGCACCATTTTGTTTCTTTAGAGTTATTTTATTTTAATGATATAAGGTGGGTGGGGGCTGGGAGGAGGGGGTTATATGCATGGGATTTGCATGCAATTCCTGTATGAGCTAAAAGAGGATGCTAGATTCCCTAGAGCTACAGTTACAGGTGGTCATAAGCCACCATCATGGGTGCCTAGACTCGAGTCCTATAGAAGAACATTATGTGCTCCTAACTACTGAGACATCTCTCTAGACCTCAAATTATGTTTCTAAACTTTACTCTAAATCTAAACTTCAGCAAAAGCAAAATATGTACCATCCTTATGTTTGTTAACAAGAATCTGAAGAAAAGTGCTTCAAATTCTATAATGATGGCTTAGTCATAAATAAACTATCTTTCCACACTTTTCTTCCAGGGCCCAAAAGGTGATCCTGGCCCAGTGGTACGTATGTTCCTACTTCTGTGTAGTCTTTGTTAATGCTAGAAAAGGCACCAAGCAAAGACAGGCTGCCATCTTAGGTGCGTATCAGGAAATGTGTCAGACAAGCAAGCCGATGAAGAAATGTCAGCAAATGTGTTCTTTATTTTCAGGATGCTTTAGTCTCCATTCTGTGCCTGCCCTTGAGGCTCTGCTCTTTCCATCAGCGGGTTTTAAAAATCGTCCTCTGATGTAGGAAGGCACATAGAATGCCCTTGATAAATGGAACACTTTCCTCTGATGGCCTTCTTCGGATGATGGATGCAATTTAAAGTAGCTTGTGGAAGAGAAATACTTAAGGGAGAGAAATCTCTTACTATGTCTGACATCTCACCAACCAGAAAAGGGGAGAGGGTGGTTTATTTACTTTGCAAGTCTTGGGCAATTATTCTTCAGGGAGCGTAGACTGTCATAACCCTGTCTCTCGAGTGGAAGACAGCAGGAGGTTAACACTCAGCAAGGAAGGAGATCATGTCCTCCAGCCACCCCAAGGATGATAATTGTTCTCAGCATCCTTTTCAACCGTGGAGCATCCCTATGAAAGCTCTGCCAGATTCAATTAGATTCCCTCTAACCTTTGACATTGTCCTTTCCAAGCAAATAGTCCATCGTTCATGTCCCATTTGTATATTCTTTCAACCTCCAAGGAAAGAAGTGAAACTTAAATGTACCTAATAGTGAGATAAGCTTCCCAACCGCTTTTCATTGCTACGTGAAAAAAAAAAAAGTCATTTTATTATAATAGTAGAAGTTGGTAAAACTGTCTGAAAGAAAAAATGTTAAACCAGAAAAAAGGACAAACCATGGAAATGGACTTTTTCAAAAGATAGCTATCAAGGAAGCTATCATTGTTACTGGGCAGTATATGTTAGATGTCTATTTGATTTACCCTAAAATAATTCTTTCAAGTCCTTAGTACTATATTCTGAATCCCAAATGTGTCATATGGAACTTACCATTTCTTTGTTCGCAACTTTTAAAATACTATCGTATATGTTCATCTAGAAATATATTGTTCAATTTTTATTTATATTTTTCATTATATTGATAAAAATTTCCCCCTAGTCTTACTTATGGACTTTTAAAACAGCACCCCTCTCTGAGTCACAGAGATAAATTTAGACTTTTCTAGGACACTCCTTACGTTCTAATGTTAATAATTGTCAAATTAGGGTAAAAAATAAATAAATGTCATACTAAAGAATAAATTATAATTTATTAGCACTGGAAAGAAGCTGGTCAAAATATAAAGACTGTCTCAGTAAAATTTGAAGAAATTCGGTCCCATATTTCTTAGCTGCAACAGAAAAAATAATAAAAAGCCATCTGAAGAGTAGTCTCTGTTTAGACTGTGAGCTTGTGTGAATGAAACACAAAAACAGAGATATAAAGCCATGGGATTAAATATTGTGTTACCATACAAACAAAATTCCCTGAAATTACTCCCTCGTGTCCTACATCCCTATACACACCACATGTCACACTCATTGTCACCCACCATCTGCTGGGTCTGGAGAAACCATACCCCCGTGGCACAGGAATAAGCCAGGAGTGAGAGAACTGTACTGTCCAAGTACATATTTTAAAAGGGAACACGGATGAGGTGGATGGGGAAAATGTCCTCTCTGGGTGTTCGTCAAGTTCCATGACCTGTTAAGTCAGCTTCGTGTCACTGTGACAAAACACTTGAGATAAACCACTCAGAAGGAGGAAATCGCTGTTTTGACTGACCGTTTCAAAGGTTTCAGACCATTGTCTGGCCTGTGGTGAGTCAGATTATGTACTTAGGGAGGCTAGACTGCTAGTCTCAGGGTGGCCCAGAGCAAAAGACATCTTTCCTTTATAACCAAATCCTGTTCCTACAGCCCATTAAGCTGTAAGTCTATAATGGGTTAACTAACGTGGTCAAAGCCCTCATGATCCCCTCTTCCGTATGCAGACACAACACAGGTCAGCCCTTAAACTCATGCACTTCAGGAGGATCTTTAAGATTCAACATACAACACGCAGTAATAATAATCTTCTGAATAAGCCTTTCTAGAGGGAAAAAATTACCTTCAGTTGAATGTGCTAATAATTGGATGATTTCCTGACGCAGACCACTTTTTTCCTTA
>JADRCC010544234.1:0-15164 GCA_019843855.1 Hylomyscus alleni
GGGGGGGGGAATCTTTCTTTCCTTTCTCTTTTAATCATATTCCACATCTGTCTGATTTCACTTTGTTTTACATATACATCCTTTTACCATCTCTCTCTCTACTTTATTATTCAGACTTGCTAATGAGTTTTATCTTAATGTAGGCTTTACCTTCTGAGAACATTTCTGCTAACTATACAGACTTTTCCATATCATATAATATCATATCATATCATATCTCTCTCTCTACTTTATTATTTAGACTGGCTAATGAGTTTTGTCTTAGCAAAGGCTTTACTTTCTGAGAACATTTCTGCTAACTATACAGACTTCTCTGTATTATATCATATCATATTATATTTGTCTTTGCCTCATTTTAGTCCCTTCAATGCCTGTTTTTCCTCATGGCTCTTTTCTTTTATTCTATTTTTTGTGAAAATGTCTCATAATTCTTACTTTCTCTTTTGTAATTAAAATAAAAACGAACGTGGGTTGCACGAGAAGGATGGTCTGGATTCCAATGCAGGGCATAGGTTTATTCAATTACTTCCCATATTGTGTTCTATGGAGATCTGTAACACTCCAGGAACTTTTCTAGTCTCAGTGTCCTACTTAACTGGTGAGATGGTTAAGGAACCTATTCTAAACAAACCTGTGTAAGCACGGAGCAATCTCCATCAGTCGCACACTACTCTTAGTTTCCCACACCCCACAAGTTGTCAATTCATAATTGTCACTGGCAGTTTCTATTCTGTTCTGCAGACTCTGACTTTGGCTTTTCTCTGGTGAATCTCTCTCAGGAGTTTCTCAAAATTTCTGAATTACCAGTAACAAACTGTTCTTTATTTCTTATTATGGTCTTATGTCACATCAGTAGGATTTGGAGATTGGAAACAAATGGCTACTAAGAAGTTTAGGCTCATTTTTAATATAAATTCTCACCAGCACCCAACTTTTCTAACTAGTCCTATAAGCAATCTATAAAGTTCAAGACTGGGTTTTAGATTATAAGAATTCACAGGTCATTACACTTTATCAGTATCATACCTGTCAACAGCTTGAAGATCATTGGCTGGATTCCAAGTTGGATCAAATAATATAACAACGTTGGCACCAACAAAATTAAGACCTAGTCCACCAGCCCTGGAAAGAAAACAGCATAAACTGTTGTGAGGGGTAGTGGTACACACTGTAATCTCGGCACTCAGGAGGCAGAAGCAGGAGTCAAAGTTTAACAAAGTTTAACAAAGCAGGGGCCAGTTTAGGCTATATGGTAAGACCCTGTCTCAAACAAACCAACCATTCACAGTAGAACAAACCACTGTACTATAAATCAATGATACCCATTTTCTGCAATCAATATAAATACAACATTGCCATCTTTATATAAAAGTAGGTGATTCAAACAGAAATGTGCTTATATATCTATAGCATATTCTTTTTCTACGATTCAAGAAAACCCCTAAACAAACTCACCATTTGAATCCATATAGATAGGTTGATATGCTAGTTTTTTACAATTTTTATATATTCGAATACCATTTCTATAAGATTTTCAAATATAATTAAAAATAATTTTAGTATCTTCTGAAGCAAATTAGAAGTTATAGAAATATTTGTCCAGGAGGGTGGTGGTGGCGCACGCCTTTAATCCCAGTGCTTGGGAGGCAGAGGCAGGCGGATTTCTGAGTTCGAGGCCAGCCTGGTCTACAGAGTGAATACCAGGACAGCCAGGGCTACACAGAGAAACCCTGTCTCGAAAAACAAAAAAACAAAAAAACAAAAAAAAAAAAAAAGAAAGAAATGTTTGTCCAATAAACCCAATCCACTGGTTCCACATGAATTTAGAACTGAGTCCAGGACTGATTTGCTTGCATCACACTCACACGAGTACCAGGAGTGATGTGTGCATCATAGTCACACGAGTACCAGGAGTGATGTGTGCATCATAGTCACACAAGTACCAGGAGTGATGTGTGTGCATTATACTCACATGAGTATATCTTGTATAACAATGGTTATGGTCTTTTCAAGTTGTGAATTTTTTAGTTTTGCATTCTGTCTTATTATGTATTTAGTATTATAATAGGTCAAATTAAGTATCTGCTTTAACAGTGCATCCAAAAAACCTAATGGGTAAAAAGGAAATATCAAAAGATTCTAACTTTCCTCAAAGTCACTTATAAACTCAATGATTTTAATTTAAGCAACAACAACAACAAAAACTGTAATCCCAGGTGGGACAGATAATGTAAATACAGCATTCATCTATGAATTTTCTTTAAACATGTTTCAAGAGCATTTATGGAAATCTAAGAGTTAAGGTGCTAAAATTCTAGGAAAAAAAGATAATTCAGAGAAAAATAAGATTAGAAAGCACAAAAAATTTTGGGTAAAAATGTGACTGTTTCAAATAAAATAATCTACAAGATTGGAAAATTACATTCTCACAGAACAAGGAGTACAAAATGTAAAATATCTGACAAAGAATAATACATGAAGGTTTACTGCAAAACTGAGAAAGCAAGAGACAGCAAGCTCAAGACCAGCTGCGGTGCACTGCATCGTCTGAAACAGTGGTTTTCAATCTGTGGCTTGTGACCCCAGAGGACATCACATGTCAGATATCCTGTGTGTCAAATATTTATATTATTATTCATAATAATAACAAAATCGGTTATAAAGTAACAAAAAATAATATTATGGTTGAGGTTCACCACAATTGGAGGAACTGTATCAACAGGTCCTCGTATTGGGAAGGTTGGGAACCACTGGTCTAAAACAAAACAGCAACTAAAGGAAGTGGACAATGAGGGGGTAATCCCCATAAAAAAGATCAAGTGAGAATTATCTGGGTCAATTACCAAAGGAACCACACAGACAGTGGAAGTAAAAGAAACTGTTTAAAATAATACAAAAGCATCTCCCCCAATGGAGGTGACAGCTTCCAAGCTGTGGCACAACAAACGACCATCGCCCAAGGTAAGATTCAAACATCACTGTTAAGTTTCAGTAGATTGCAGAGGGAGAAAAATTCTTATGAGACCAAAGAGGAGCAAGAATCAGAGTGGTACTTAACACCACTAAGAAATAAACAGCAATGCTGTAAGGCCTTCAAGGCCTGAAAGGAAATTATTACCAATCTAGATTTCTAGAGTTCACCATAGTATGATTTCAAAAGGGCAGGCAAATAAATGCCATTTTCTATTTTTCAGGGTGCAGATAGTTACTTTCTGCATACTCTGACTTACAAAGTTACTTGAGAAAACTTTACAAGACCACAATGGAGTAAATTAAGAATGAAGATGACATGGGATACAGTAAAAGATCTACTCCACTGCAATAAGGTACTAAAGAAGGCTGAAAACAACAGTGTTACCAGGCCTAGAGAATAATTAGCTTAGTCAGAAACAATGAGATCAATGGCTGGTAGCAAAAAAATCTTGAGAATACAGTGGACTCAACAGAAGAGAAAATGCAAAGGGAAAAAACTGACAGAGGGAAAAATGGGGCCAAAGGTGGATGACTGAGATATAAGCTGAACTCAACTGTGCACACCTAAGACAATGGACCAAGAATTAGAACATAGAGCTGCTGGCTGTGGTTTGACTATAAACCATGAACTAGCTGAAGGGTAACAAACAGAGAATTGAGCTTAGTTCTATTTAATCCAACATTAAACAATGTTCAGAAAACCACAATTCAAGTGCCAGACTTTGTTTTCCAAATTTTTAGAGCAACCTTGTTAGTACTAATCTAGTTAGCACTGCAAGACTTAAAAACTCCAACAAAGTAAAAGACAGCAGTTAGCAGATACAGAGAGGAGACAAAAGTCAAAGAAATGGTGGGTATGGCTCTTTATACCAAGAATTACTACGTGAATTTAGTCATACAGAAAACTTTCCTTTTGTCTTGGTCAGGACAGTTAACAAGAGGCACAGGAATACCACATGAATGGAGAACCATTGATCTCTAAAGTATTTTCACCAGGAAAATAAAATAAAAAACTATAAAATGTGTGAAGAAACAAGCAGATGATTAGTATCCCCAAGTACAAAACTAAATACAGTAAGCTACCTCTAATAAAAAGACTTTAGGGGCTGAGTATGGTAGTGTGTGCCTTTAAAAACAAAAATTAGAAACAGCAAGATGGCTCAGCAGGTAAAGGCACTTGCTACATAAGTCTTGGAACCTGAGTTTGATGCCCTAATCCTGTGGTTCTCAACTTGTGGTCAAATGATCCTTTCCTAGGGAATACGTAAGACCAATGGAAAAGACAGGTATTTACACTGCACTTCATAACAGTACCAAAATTACAGTTGAGAAATAGCAATAAAAATAATTTTATGATTGGGGATCACTATGATATAAGGAACTGTATTAAAGGGTTGCAGCATTAGGAAGGTTGAGAACCACTGCACTTATCTCACATAAAAGTAGGAGAGGACTGGTTCTACAAAGGTGTTCCTTCACCTTCACATATGTACCATGGCATAAGCCTTCCCCAACAACAATAAATACGTATATACATATATACATAAATTTCAAAAAATTTTAAAATTTGTCTAAAATTACTAACAAGGTAAAAGACTAGAAATTATAGAAAACCATATGCAAATAAAATGATAAGGTGGATTTGTAAAGATCTAGTAGGATTTTTAAAAATGAAAGATTTTCTGTCAACATTAGGAATGTGTTGTGCATGTAGAACTTTTTCAGACACGGTGAGACCAGAGTTGCTGGCTGTTTTCAGCTGGGCCTGAGATGGTCATGATAGCTCTGCAGTACTGGGACCTCCATCCAGTGTGTTCATGTATGACTGAAGTTAAGAAGGTTTACGCCATATGTATGTCACGTAGTGCTTTGTATGTGGCGAGGACATGCTCAATTTCATCCCTAGCAATGAGAGTTCAAAGCTTCTCTCCTTTATTCAGCTGCAGGGACTCAACAGAACAGCCCATGGCAGTCACACCTCATCCCTGCACTCAGTTTGAGTTCTACTTTTGCACTCTGCAGTTTATTTCTAAAGTCCTCTGGTTCTCTTTTTGAAAACAGTGATGGCAAATCTATAAAAGTCTCACATACAATGCCAAACACAAAGTATTAATTATGATCCAAATATCTTCCTTAGGTGTTTCTGACTGAAATCTTTCTTGAAAGAGTGAAAAGCCACTCCAATTAGAGCTTCATTAAGTAGGTGCTGGAACAAATTTATTCCTTATAAAATCCAACAGCAGCTCCAGTTAGGATACGGCAGAGAAGGCAGCAGTAGCGAGCTCTGAGTAAGAAATCCCACTGTTCTGAAGGCAGGACACTCACACTGCCCGGGTGCGCCTGGGAGTCAACACTGCTGCTTTCATTCTTATCTTTAAGTCCTGTCTTTACAGGGGAATTCAGAATACTAAGGATATAAAAGATTGCTATTCTGTATATAACTGACGGTGGTTTTTACTGCTTCTTTAAAATCAAATTAAAAAAACAACATAAGCCTATTTATTGAAAATTAATCTCAAAATAGTTTAGAAAACAACCAGATGGAAATCAATCTATCATGTTTTCTTTTCTTACATTGTGGAGACAAGACATATGTTCACATCTTGTGAACTGTTAAACTCCTTCACAATCTTGAGTCGCTCCTCAGACTTTGTGCTTCCATCAAGTCGCCGGTAATCAAGGCCTGAAGCCATACAGTACTGCTGCAACACATCCAGCAGCTGTAGGAAAGAAAGGCAGGGAAGCAAAGTTTCTGGTCACAGGTTCTGTCCAATCACTGAGGCGTGGTTAGTGAGCACTGACCACTGGGCTCACCATTTCTTTCTTCTACTTAATAAGCGGTAGATATGGAGTCCTGGGTGTCACTCTGTGGGAGACTGATTCCCTAATATGTGTCAGGCCTAAGATCTATTTCCAGTTCCAAAAAATAAATACTTTTCCTCCCTTGTATTTCTTTCTGTTATTTTAAAACAAGCAATCTTTTCTTTTTAGCAAGTATTTCTTTAAAAACAAACAAACTGAATCATTGGTCAAATAATTTATTTAAACCATTTTTTTATTTGTCATTTTCTAAACTCTAAAAATCCTAAATATCTCAGAAGAAGATCAGCAGAAAATACAGCTTTCCCTTTGAGTTTCATAGGATAGTGGCCACCCCTGTTTAGTTTCACACATAACTAAATGTGCTGGAAAGGCCTGAGTCACTTCTCTCACCACAATATGCTGTGTGGATGTGGAGAAGAGACAGTAATCTGCTATTTCCTTGTGCTTAGTGCCTAGGGACCCAGGCCAACCAAGGGAGAACATTGTGGATGGAACTCACCTTGGTGGAAAAGGAGAAGAGAAGAACCTTATCTCTTTGTTTCCTAAAATGATTCAAAAGCTGCTGAAGGACCTGGGAAGGAATACAGGGTATTAGTGGGCCAGTGCCAACTACACAATTACACATACAGAAAACACTGGAGATTTCCTAAAAATGTTCTGTACAACACTAACTGCAGTCATGTCTGCTAGATCCCTTTATATATTCAAGATTAACAAGTACACTATTTATCACATCAAATACTATTTATCATCCTGTTGTCAGTAAATTGGTAAGGTTCCCAAAGCCTGTTTCATTTAATCTGGTTTTACTAAAAAGAAACATTTCAAATGATGGACTAATTCAATTTTCAGAATACATTTTTATATCCACAGTATGTTAAGACTAAAAAAACCTACATTTGCAAATTAATGGCTTTCTAGACAGGCGGCATGCAATGCTTGCAGTTGCTTCTCTGCAGGTTCTGAGAGACCTGGTGCTCACCTTAGACAAACATCTCTTCTCACTGTTTATTTAGTTAGCTCTGACTTCCAGATATGATTTTGACCTCAAAGTGCTATAATCTGCCTTCATACTCAGTCCTTTAGAAAGGAAGCAACAGTCCAAAGACAGCACAGCAGAAGTTGCTGTCCTTAAGCAGACACTCCCACCCTGAGAAGACAGAACACCAAGAAAAGGCAATCCACGGGTTGGGGGGTGGGGGAGTAGTTTTTCTGTACCAAGGCTTACTGAACTTGGTCCAGAAACAATGTTTTGAAGGAAACAATTTCTTTGATAATAAACATCTAAACAAAAAATATACTCAATACAACAATCTCTTAACAGTTTATCCAGTAAGGACTTCTTTCGAAATTTGAGTCTTACCCTCAATCTTTGAAAAAAAAAATGCTATGGAAGTTTTTTAAAAAATCTTCTCACATGTTGAGTAAAAGTGTCACAGTCTGGGGAAATATTTTAATATCTGGATAACATGTAAACTTTTATTTATATTTAGTTTTATTTTTAAATGAAATAACTGATTTAATGCAGGACATGCATTTTAATTTTATATTATATAAGACTACTGCTTTTAAATGATAGACATCAATTTTTTTTTTTAGGTTTTCAGTACTGAGTATAAGTGTAGAAATCTCCCACATACCACCCCTCATCTCTCTTTTTGCTGTAGTGAGCATCAGTCCATAGCCTTGTGCATGCCAGATAAACACTCTACTTCTGAACTATATATCCCCATATTGCCTCCTATTAATGTTTATATAAAGCTAATGTTACTAAAAATATGATTATCATTATATATGCGGCATCTTTACAACTCATTAAGAACACTGACCTGTTATTGTTAAGAGCTTATGTTACTATACAGCTTGAGTTCAGTCATTTTGTTTACAGTTCTGAATTCTGATGAATGTATCTTGATGTTTTCATATTACAACATCATAAAATATAGTGTTACTGCTTAAGAGTCCCTGATGTTTTACCCACTATCTGATGTTTATCTTCTCCCAGAAGCCTTGATCTGTTTCTGTAATTTTTTCCTTTTCCAGAGGGTCACAGATGGAATCACACAGCAACACAGCATGTATCTTTTCCAGGCTAGCTTCTTTAATTTAGCAATATACACTTAAGAGTTCTCCAAGTGCTCTGCTATGTTTTATTTTTTTTTGAGAGAAGGTCTCACTGTGTAGCCGTGACTAGCCTGTAACCTCCTATATAGAGCATGCTGCCTTTGAACTGAATGAGACAAACCTGCTTCTGACTCCAGAGTGAAGGAATTAAAAGCACGCACCACCATACCTCACTCAATTTTTATTGTTTATTCCATTGTTGTACTGCAGTTTATCCATTTGCCTTTTGAAGAACATCTTGATTGCTTCCAATAACTGCTTTGAAAATTATGAATAAATTTTCTGTGGGGCTCTTTTGTGGGCATAAATTTAGTAAAATTCACTAAATTTATTTCTTAAATAACAAGGAATGTGACTAATGGATAACATGGTAAGAATCTTTCATTTTTGTATTTTAAATATCAAACACATTTTAAAAACAATGTAACTGACATTACTGAAAGTGAAGCTTTGGCAGAAGTCAGCACACTACTGTTCAGAGGGCCAGCTCACTCTGCAGTCTCACCTGGGCTGAAAGAAGGTCCACAGCACCCAGTGCTGCCAGGTGGTACCTTAACAGGCATGCGGAGGTTCCCTATTTTATTTTTGCAGGTATTTAACAGTGGGCAGCATCTTCCTTTGCACTTACTTGCCATCTGTACTTCTTTCTGTAGTAAGTTATCTGTTCAGATCCTTTCCCCATTTTTAAGCTAGATTATCTACTTTCTACTACTGAGTTTTAAGAACACTCTGTATACTTTGGATACTGGTATTCTTCATTATTTTGTGAAGATATTCTGGTCTGTGTATGTCTTTTTATTCCCTTAGAAGATGCTAATGTATTAAAGCAGCAACAGGCTAAACAGAAATCTACTCTTGTCATTGGCTACAGTTTCAGATCTGTTGCAATTTGGGATACTTAAAAGTGAAAGCAAAAATAAGTAATAAGGAGGGATTTTTTTTTTCTGATTGCAGGTCTTCATTAGGCTAATTTAAAGAAAAACCTCACTAAATGAATAATCATAAATTTCATAAATAATCATAAATAAAATAAATAATCGTAAATCTGTGACATATCACCTAATGGATAAAATAAATTCTCAACTAAGTGGGTGCAACTTGTGATTATTCCACTGACAGGAAAGTGAGGTAAGTATGCAACTGGCATCAAGCCAAGTCATTGCTGTAGTTCTAAGGCGATGACAGCAAAAGCAGGCATTATGTGCCCAGAGCCTCTGCAGTTGCAGGCTGAGCTACAAGATAGGCAGAACCAGAGCGTTACAAATCAGAACTCACAAAAGATACACAAATCAAGGACTTAAAGATCTTACCCTCGATGGGCGGTGGTGGTGCACACTTTTAATCCCAGCACTTGGGAGGCAGAGGCAGGCGGAACAGAGTGAGTTCCAGGACAGCAAAGGGTATACAGAGAAACACTGTCTCAAAAAAACAAAAAACAAACAAACAAACAAAAAGATCTTACCCTCATTGGCAATAAGTCTATAATCAGCCTATATAGGCTATATATCGCTAAGTCAGGATAAATCACAGATAATGATGTTAATCAAATGTTGTAAAAATAGTCCTATAATACATATCCCCAGCTATTACTGTCAAGATCTGTTTGCCTGACAATCAGTTAGAAATTACAAATCAGTTGTTCTCCATAGAAACCAAGGTATCTACCTAGCTTCCAACAACCAAATCAGAATAAAAATAAAATCTAATCATCTTAACTATATAGTATAATTTCTAAAAATAGAACTCTAAATGAATCTGGATTTTATATGTTGAAATTTCATAAAAAGCAGATTATTATATTTTAATTACTTAGAATAAATCATGATATTCTCATGAGTACAAACTATTGATTTTTATAAATAATTTTTAACTCAATCCTTTTTACTACTTCCACCTATTTTGTTTCACTAAATATCTAGGTTTTAAGAAACTAAACCACATTAAGCTTATCTAGATTAACTGCTAAAAATATTTCTAGATAAAACAATAATTGACTAATTGAATGACTTCCTTTTTATTCTCTTTGCCAAAAAAATAAAACAACTTGCCTTTTTCTTAATTATAGTATAAGGATGGGAACTGTGAACCCATAAATGAGGATTCTTGATAGCTATTGAGGGATTAAACAAACTTCTTGTAGGAGGCCAGAGGCTATCACCAGTTCAAACTACTACAACAGATAATGTCCAGAGACCTGGTCAGGGCTGCAGAGCCTGGGCTTGCTTTCCACACCCTTCCTTCATTAATGCAGTACCAACAACAACAGGGCACAGGTCAGTTCCAATGTGCACAACAACTGTTGTTACCTTGAAGTTTCACTATTTAGGTTAGCAAACAAAAATCTGAGGCAGAAGATTCAATCTAGATATAGGGGCCTTGCCCCTGTTCATATGTGATAACAACATACATTTTAAACGTTCTTCACCCCAATAGATTAGTAAGAAAAGCTTGATGCATGTTTGATGTAACTGCCACTGAGAACCACCGTGCGCTCTGATCTATCCGCAGGGTACAGGTGGCTGTCTCCCTGCATAACCTCGTTTCCTTTCTGTGTGCACACTGAAGGAAGAATACATACCTTCATTTTCCCACTGTATTTAGGGTCAGAGAGTGTTTCAAAGGCTGCATCTTTGCTTTTCTGCACAAAATCTGGGAATCTGGAAAATACCTGATCACATATCCTCTTGATAAGTTTTTCCTTAAGAAAGAAGAAATTTCAATACATATTTAAATCTACAAAAAATAAAACTTTATAAAAAAATTCTACTTCTGAGAAGCAGAAATGGAATTTGCTTTCTTTAAGTGAAATTAACAATTCAGAAAATCCTAAAGCTCTATGTTACACATGTATGGTTTCAATGAATTCTTGATATTATGAATGCAGATACTATTTCATTACTTCAAGATTTCCAAAACAAGGAAACAAAAATTCCCTAAATAATAAATAATACTATCCAAAACTTCTGGACCAGACTCTTAATAGCTTTCAAAATTAGTTTAAACACACCAGCTACCTCACTAGAAACTGTTGTTAATGAAGGCGAGCTGTCATCCCTACTGTGCTCTACAGTAAGACGCAGCTGCAGAACTGAAGCAATGCTAGTCAAGACTCAGGTGGGGAGGACTGATGGGACAGTTTAGGAAACATATTAAACAAGTATAATTAAACATAGTATTAGTAGAGTGGAATTGATTTATCAGCTATACAAGTAATTACACCAAAAAATACACAAAACATAAACACTATTAGACACATAAAACAACTATTACTTTAAACTCAAGCTTTTTCTGCTTGATTTAAAATATAAGTGCACATGTTTCTTGATACGTAAGTTTTACTTAAAAAAATTAGCACTGATTTTGAATATTGAACTCAGCACCTTGCACATGCACAAGGTTATGTCATTCAACTACTAAATTTTAAAATAAGCAAGTCAGATGCCTCTGGAAAGATGCTATGTCTGAAGAGACTGATTGACTAAGTAGAGCTGAAATATTGTGGAGAGACTGGAATATTCTAAGTTCCGAAGTTAATTATCTTATGTTGGGTGAAGTCTTAGCTCCACATTCCTAACAGCCATCCCTTACTCACCTCTGTGTCAAAACTAACATCCCAGGACTAACAGAATAATCCTTTGGAATATAGTTTCTACTAATCCAAAAGCTAAGAATGTTATTAGACAGCATCCTGGACCTACAGAAAAGCTTCTCTCATCTTGTTGTACCCAACTCTCTGATGTACCCACCAATATATTTTTAAAACTTCTCTATTTCTGACTTTCTTCTGTAAACTAAAAACTTCATAAAACCACTTCCATGTTGAAATAGGGATTTGGTGTAATCTAAAGCTCTGTTCCCAGGCTCTGGTCACTAAAATGGCTCCAGGACAGAGTTATCTCTTACTCTCTTTTAAATGAGAACTGTGCCTTTTGTGTCAATAATACTGTACAGTATCTGTTTTATATCGATAGTATCACAAAGACATGTAAAGTCAAACCTGATGTTTGGAGGTGCTAGCAGCCTGTAGCAGTGCAACATGGTTAGCTACTTTCTGAAGCACAGTCAGGTAACTAAGGCACAAGGTTCTCACTGTGTCACCCCGTGAGTTGGTCTGTAACAGAATGGTCAGAAAACAAATACAAGAAAAGCATTAATAACACAGCTCTATTACCAATTATAAAATGCATCACTTAGTACTTGTTGTCTAATTATCTAAGACAGTAAAGGCCAAGTACTTGGAAGGAAATCCATGAATTGCTGACCTAGAATCACTCTTGGTAATGTAGTGACCATAAAGTAGTGATATCTATTTAATAAAAGGGAAGTCTCCATTCTGGATGGGACAATGACAGAAAAGTTATCATTAAGGGGGTACTAGGAACAACACTAGGCAAGTCATAGTGTCTAAAGAACACTTTCCTCTCTACTTATGTTGTTACAACCTGGAAGAAATGAACATATTCTAAAGAGATACTTGTCTCTTCATCTATCAGATTATTGAAACAATGGAGTACAAGAAAAATGGGAATTTCCCCAGGAATCTCATATAGTTCTAACTTGTCAAACCACCCCAGAGACTGAAGCCCAGACACTGATGAATCAGTGGTGGGCGGGACCTCACTTTGACTGACACTGCTTACTTGTGTATATCCTCTGCTCTCTCTCACTTCTGGACCCTGAAGATGGACTTGAGGAATCTGCTGGACCTTTGTCCCTCTTCCCAACATAGCTGAGCTGAATTTCCTTTTTCTGCTTTCCATTTTTAATTTGGCTTTTTAAATTGTATTATTGATGAGTAGCCAGATTTGACTTGTGAAACAGGTTGTGGCCACATTATCTGACAAAACTAACTGGGAATGGAAATGACTGGAAACCGCAAAACCACTTAGGTAGCATAAAAAGCAATCTAGATAAATACATAGGGTCCTTGTAATCATCACAGATATATGACAAAAGAGGTTAAAAAAAAAAAAAAGCAAGAAATATAAAGAGCAGATAGAAAAACAAGTGACTTTTTATCCCTTAAAAAGCATCTTGTTCTATCAACCCAAATCTCTATTAAATGGACACTATGGCTAGAAGTCACATCTTCCCAGCAAGCAGTGATTCATTCTTACAAGCAGTGGTGGGAAATTTGTGAAAAGAAAAAAAAATTAATATGAAAGTAGACTACTTACTAATTCGAAGTAAGAAGATACCAATTTGAAGTTTAGTTTCTAAACTACGTTTTATAGCAATTTGAATATTGTATTTTGTATGTGGTTATTTAACATTATAAAGCATTACTAATAAGTTGTGTTTACATATGTGTATGTGTGTGATGCCATGGCATGCATCTGAAGGCCAGAGGATAACTTTTTTTTTAAAGGTTTATTTATTTTATGTATGTGAATACACTGTAGCTGTCTTCAGGCACACCGGAAAAGGGCATCAGATCCCATTATAGATGGTTATGAGCCACCATGTAGTTGCTAGGCATTGAACTCAGGAGCTCTAGAAGAGCAGTCAGTGCTCTTAACAGTTGAGCCATCTCTCTGGTCCCAGAGGGTAACTTTCAATAGCCAGTTCCTGCCTTCCACTTGTTTTGAAGCAGGTTCTCTTACTGGACCACAAGCTCCCAGGATTCTCCATCCACTCACAGATCTTGGGAGGGAGTGGTGGACTCACAGAAACTGTTAATACACCCTGGGTGGGTTCTAGGGATCAGAACTAAGCTGTCAGGCTTGGCTCCTTGATAACTTTTTAAAAACATCACTTCTAAAGTTAAAGAAATGAAGTAAAGTGGTATTGCTGACACCAAGAGCAAACAGTAGAGGTGAATGGAAATGCTTGCCTTGTAACAACACTTTCTGCGCTTCCGGCCACTGCCACAGGTACAAGGTTGAGAAGATGTGAGGATCAGAGCCACATCTTCTGTTTCTAACACTGTTTGGTAGACAGCTTTCTGGAAGTCTGTCAAAGAACAATACACCATCTGCACACAAAGGAGAGGACAATTACTAGGATTCCTGTAATGGTAAGAAAAATCATCACAATGGACACTGATTTGATGAGGGCAACAGTGCCATCACCCCCACTAACTACCTCTGCTTATGTCTTTATGACAATTACCCTATCTCCTCACCCCACTTTATACTGTTCAGACTACCATCTTACCTCTTATCATTTGTTCTTGTTTTCACTTAAAAGAAAAAAAGTACTTGAAAAACAAATAATGTGACTTCCTTATACATTCTCAGTATATCATGGGTCTCCTTAGACATCTCTATCAGTTTATCATGAAAACAAATCACAATAAGGTAAAACAAAAGATTTAGAACATTAGTATAAATTATAAATGTTACTGAATACTGAAAAACTGACAAAAATACTACAAACTTCATATTATGTTAGTTGCTTGTTTTGAGTATTTTGTTATATAATCCTAAAATTAGTGAGGAAAATAATTAAATATGTGCAAAAGCAAACATAATTTGCTACTGTATGTCCAAATTCAAGAACAGAATATTATCACAAAACAGTGCTGCCAAGTTATAAGGAACACAACTTCCCTCTCACTTCTGGCAGCACTAGAAATTAATAAAATTCTTCTAGACAAGTATGTAACCAGTGTCAAAAATCAAATGTATCTGTAACAGGGCATAAAAATGTGAACAATAATAAACAGTATTTGCTTATTTTTAAGTAATTTTTATAAGTATTTATATAACTACAATGGGAGAATATTATAAAAAATATGTATTCAGTAATATTGGAATGTCTTTAAAAACAATACTACATTTAAAAACATGTCTACAGAATATAATGACTCCTTGATGCTCAATCTTTAACATAAAAGTATGTAAGAATAGCAGCAGAACATAGAAGATGACATTGAGTGACTATACAGTCTATTTATTATGTTAGTATTCAACACTAACAGTTATTAAGTGTTTCTTACATGTGAATATGTAAGAAATGTTATATGTTTCTTCACATTTCTGAATAACCATGTGAAGCCCGCCTGATACCATTGGTTCCACTTAACAAACAACACTAGTCTCAGTAGGCTGCTCAACTGAGGAAACCTTTAACTTCGAGAGCCAAAGTCCAAGTCCTAAACCTTTAGGTGAGGTTCTCTCTTGATGTATTTGTTTGTATTATTCGTACTTAAGAGATTGCACATACACACACACCTCTGCATGCAACATTTTAAAAAGCAGTGGTTCACTCCTACATAATATTTGCTTTAGACAAATATCAAA
>JADRCC010544261.1:953-11817 GCA_019843855.1 Hylomyscus alleni
AGCATACAAGGAGCACTTCCTCTGGAGGGAAGAGCAGAGCCAGATTCTCAGCACGAGGAGGCTGCGAAGGGTTTGTGCTTTAAAATGAGGGGACGTGTTGTTCTACAGCTTTCATGTTTGCCAAGTCCATGACTTGAAAATACCCACCCTTCCCATGAACATTCATTCGCACACATTGTTTTAAATGCAGAATCCGAGGCCCCTGGGTTGTTGACAGCATCATCGTTTGGATTCTGAGTTTAGAGATTCTGCGTTTGAAACCTGACATCTGAAACAAACTGTGGAAAGGGAATTTCTTTGACTTGCTTGAGAAACAAATCCAGTTATAGAATTGTTTACTTTCTATAATTGCCTTTAAAACCCAAGTGGAAGGCTGTTACACTGTGCTCATGGGTGATGTGTAGAGAACTGCAAGACACACACACACACACACACACACACACACACACGAATGCACATGCACAAGAACACAGACACACACACTCACGCACATGCACACACAGAAGAACACACACATGCTTACCCTGCGAGCACGCACACACACAGGCTGTGGACCTAGATCACCCTGCTAATTGCCCCGCCTGCACGGACACTGCTGTTCTCTTCTTTTCTGCCTTCTCTGCCCGTGAGGCCCCTCAGCAGGGTGGTGCTTCAGGACTGTCTGGCCTGAGAGACCTTTCTGTCTGGGACAGTACCATTCTGTCTAGACGGGGAGAGCCCATCTGCTCTGCTGGGACTCTCAGTGCCAAGTGCACCTCCCTCCAGCCCTCTGCCAAAAGCTTCCTTTAGAGCATTGTGAGTTGCAAGAACAGGCTGTCAAAACCATCCCTAGCATGTGGCCTGTGCTTCCCGCCACTGGGCCTGCTCCTGGGTTGGCAGAGTCCTTTGTCCTCTTCAGTTTACTCCTTCCCCAAGGAGAGTGACAGCCAGGAGCAAAGGCTGCTCTCACCATCTCCCTAGTCATTTATGAGAGCAAGCATAGTGTCTGCAAGGCTGAGCAAAATTTCCCCCCAGCTGTTTGCAAAGGACTGGAGGCTCCTCCTCAGAGCGGCAGAACCAGGGTTAATACTCAAGAGAGCTGGGCAGTCTGGAGCAGCGCTCAGCTAGGCTGTTGTAAACAGAACTTTCGCCTTGGTCAGACTCTTAGATGTGCGGCGGCCTTTCCAAGATCCGTTAGACATCAAATAGAAACGTCATAATCCACATGAAGCTTATTACTACGCAGACGTTAGCCCCACAGTTCAAAGGTGCTGCTTCAATTTAATGAAGGGACTTAGTTCAGTAAAAGTTTATATGCTGCAAGTTTTCCAACTTGTCTGCTCCGTCTTTATATTATGGGTTATTCAACTCACCATAATGAAACCTTCAAAGAACTGAACCGCCCCGGGGCTGGCAGTTTTTCCAGATCAGACACCTCAGGACAAATAACTTTGGCGCTTTCTAAGCACATGGAGTGAAGGGACTTTCATTCTGTTTTTCATTGCTCTGGCACAAAAATCCACAGCTCCTTTTCCCAGACCTTTAGGAAGGCCTATCAGGAAAGGGGCAGCAGCCTGCTTTCTTTGGTGAGATCATGATTTCCTTGTCTCAAGAAACTGTGCTTGGAATGGACTGTGGAATGTGTAAAGAAACTCTGTTACAATTCATGGCGAGCTGGAAACAAAGCATCTCTCCACAGCACTGTCCCCTACAATGTTTAAAGAGGCCTCTTTGCTATGCCTCTTACTACTTAGGAATAAAAAGGGGTTACCTATGTTCCTCTGTGGGGAACGTATGAATCCTAGGGCACCCTCTACTCAGGCGCAGCGGCGAAGTCAGCATTAGAAACCCAGCCTGGCCCAGCTCCTGTGAAGGGACAGAGAGCAGGGCAGCTTCACAGCCTGCATCCCCGCCAAGCCTGCTCTGTGTAGCTCTATCAGATGGTTTTCACTGTTAAACGCCTTTGACCTCACAGGCACTGGAGTGAAGCAATTACTCTTCTTCTTTCACTGACTTATTAAAATAGAAATCACAATAGCAGCCATGCAATACCCATGTGACATTAAGAATGCAGAGATATGGGGACCCAGGATCCTACAGCACATTAAGATCAACACAAAAAGTCTTAGCCTTTTTGTCCAGACCCTAAGTTTATTATCCTTGTCCCCACCAAATTTAAAAAAAAAAAAAACGTGTTTGTTAAACAGTAAAATTCTTTGAGAGTTAGTTGCTATTAAACAACTGCCCCAAATACAAAGCTAAAAGGGAAAGGGAAAATAATAGAAAATGGAAGGAGAGAAGGGAAGTGGGACGGGAGGGGAAAAGGGAGGAAGGAAATGGAGAGAAAGGGAGGAAAGGAAGGGGAGAGAGGAGGAGGAAGGGGAGGAGGGAGGGGAGGAGGGAGGGGAGGAGGGGAGGAGGGAGAGATAGTAAAGAGCAAAGCTGCCTCATACTCCATTCTTCCAAAGACTCTGATCTCCCTGTTGAGTAAAACCCACAGTCTTCAAGACAGTGGTGAGCATTTCCTTACAGAATCAGTCTTTTAACTTTGCACCTGTTGTGGGGTCTTGGAGAAAATACCATTTCAGTTGATAGTTTCCAAAAGAAAGGAGGATATGACAGTATTTCAAGTCTTCAGTGGGAGTTGGTGGTCGTGGCCCCTTAGACTGCCTCATCTTCAGTCTGGTCTCCCATCCTGAGAAGCTGAGGGAAGGGATGCCTCTGAGCTCCCGTGGAAGGCAAGGAAGCTCTCAGGGTCTGCTTAGCACTCCAGCATTCAGAGCACATTCCCTCACCCATGCCTTACTCAGTGGGATTTCCATAGCTTACCCTAAGACTTCTTTTCTTTCCCCTGGTTTAATAATAAATTCCTCAGGAAATTGCCCAATAACTGCCACATAAGGGAGACAGATGTTCTGAAGAAAGAGCAGTTTATTTGATTTTATATCTTTGCACATATGCATGGCAGGTCATAAATTTTCTGAGGTGCTGTGAGAGGAAGGTGAGGCTGTGGTGAATTTCAGAGACTGGGCTCTGCATGGCTGGCATGGATCTGTACGTTCCCAAAGGAAAGAGATTCCAGCATATGGATGAGTGACAGGTGGCCTACCTCTTGAGCTAACTACAGTGCTTGCAGACACACCTTCCCCTGACCATGATGTCTGCCTTCCCATATGGCTCTGATCATTTAGAGCAACAGAAGGTTGTGGGGTTTTATTTCTGATTATAAGATTGTATATTTGACCTAGAAAGATCTTAGGATAAATAGGGTTGGGTAGATTGCTCAATGAGCAAGAGCACTTGCTGTACAAGCATGAAGACCCAAGGTTAAATCCCCAGGACCCATGTAAAAGTGAGGCATGGTCGCCTTTGTACCTGTATATCCCATACTGTGGGGGATGGAGACAGGACTGCTCAGGCTTTACTGGAGTGCTGGATTCCAGTTTCTTTCCACATTCACAGGACGAGTTGGAGATTTCTCTCCCAGCAACTTCAGAGCTCCCATTTGAATACAGCCACCCCAAGAAGCTGCCTCAGTTTCCCACACTGAAGAAGGCATTTCCTTCCAGGGTGAGTGCTCAGAGAGCACTGGGAAGGCACATGAGCCTCAGTTGCCCCTGGAAAGGGGAAGTCTGTAAGAAGGGCACTGCAATTGGAATAAGTCAAGAAGTCCCAGGCAGTGCATGAGCATCTTGGCAGAGAACAGTGTGCAGAGCCCATATGGGCTGGATGAGAGTTGAAAGGCCTGAACTGAGACCACGATAGGTGAGATTTTCACTCTCAAGCTTTCCTGGGCACTGTAATAAGGCAAGGCATCTCTCTGTATTATCTGAATCCTACCTATTATGTCTGAGTGTCTGTCTATCCAACCATCTACCCCTATATTCTCCTATTCATCACTCATTACCTCTTCATATCTACCCACTCATCTATCTATCATCTATTGATCAATCAATTGATCTCTCTATCCAATTATCTATCTATCATCTAACTACCTGTTCTAAATCATCCATGTATTTTCTAACCATCCATCTATTCACTCATTCTAATCATCTAACTTCCCATCATTTATCTGTCTATCTATCTATTTTCTATCTATCTATCTTCTAACATCTATTTATCAATCTATCAATCTCTCTATTAACTATCATCTATCTATCCAACTATCCAGCCATCTATCTATCATCTATCTACCTGTCACAAATCATATGTATTTTCTGCCCAGTCATCCATCTGTTCACTCATTCTAATCATCTAACTTCCCATCATTTATCTGTCTATCTATCTGTCATCTATCTATCTATCTATCTATCTATCTATCTATCTATCATCATCATTATCTATTCATTTATCCATCTTTTCATCCACCTATTCATCATACTTATGGATCCATCTACTCACTAATCTATCCATCTATCTGCTCATACATACATACATACATGTACTAATATATCCATCTGTCTATCTATCAATTGATATCCAATTACCTACTATCCATCTTTCTATCCATAATTCCCTGTTAGCTTGTCTATAATCTCTTTGTTCTTCAATCTATGCATCAGTACAAACTAACTAAAATGCTGTAGGTTTTAAACAGCATCGGTATTATGAAACTTAAATTCTGGTTTTTTTTTAATCATAAATTACAAAAGATTTCCTTGTGTGATGATGGTCAACTGGTTTTATTTTATATCAAAAGACAGAACATTTGTGATCAAGTTCATAATCTTATTAGTATATTGCACCACTATGCTAAGAGACAATGGCAGAAAACTTTTGTTTGTTAAACAAGTTTTTAATTGAAATATTTACATTACTTTTCCCCTTCTTCTCTTCCTTCAAACTGCTCCCGCGCTCTCCAACTCTCAAACTGATAGCCTTTCTTTCTTAGATTATATTATTGTTGGATGTATGCACACACAGAGACACACAAGAATAAATATAGTCGAGCCCATTTTTGTTGTTTGTTGATTGTGTGTATATGGTTTCAAGATTAACCACTCTGTCCTGCACAGCCAATAAGGGAGCTCATCCCTGGGCAGGCTAATTATCCTCCCCTGAGATGTCATTAGCTAATGTAGTTCCATATCTGGTGGAGGTACCTCACAAACTTTTCCTTGTATGTTAACATGTCCATCGATGTTGCATTGTGCCAGGCTTGCTCATGCCACATTTCTAAGAGACCATTTCGTCACTCACTGTCCAGTTCCACAGTCTTTCCATCCCCTCTTCTACAGTGTTCCCTGAGCCATAGAAGTAGGATTGTGATGTAGATGCATCTGTTGGTGTTTGGCTCCCACAACCTCTTCTCTGCATTGTGTGTTGTAGTGATTTCCTGTGAGGATCTCCATGTGCTTTAAAGAGAGACTTCTTTGATGAGTGGTAGCTACACTGATTGTGGGTATAAGGATAAGATTTAGAATGGAGAAAGGAATCATACTGTTCTAGCAAAGTGATGGTAATAGATTATTTTCTAAGGTCCATGACCTCACTAGCCCCAGGAAGCTGTCTAAATGTCCAGTATAAGGCATGATTTCCCTCCTGTTGAATGGTTCTTAAGTCCAATTACACATCTCTTAGTTGCCACAATATGTGTGTGATTAATAGTTAAACTGTCCAGAAGAGTCAAAAAAGGCTAAATATAGACACTGTGTAGTCTGAGAATTTTTTTTTCTCTTTGTGGGTTTTATTATGTTTATTCAACTGGTGATGGCACCTGGTCATAGCATCTTACCAGTTCAGGTTATTTAGTAGTGAGTTACATTTGAACAGCTTCAGTCACCTCTCTTAGAATGGTTGTTCTGTTGAAGACATGGTCCAGTTTAAGTCTGTCCCCCAAGTAAGGCTCTCAAACATCACACCTACTGTATAATACATGCCAGTTATGTAGCATGTATGGAACTCTTTTCTAACTAAAGTGCAATTGGGGCTCTATGGGGACCATCACTGGTCAACATGCTGAGAATGAGTGACTGCTTAGTGCTAAGCCCTTGGAGATACATCCATGTCAGTCTCTCTAAGGCCCAGGGAATGTCACAGGAGAGAGGCTGAATAGATCGTGGAAAGCAGAATGAAGGACAAGGAAGAGGGTCTTGGGCACTGCCTTCTGGGTACAACTAGGTGGTCAAACCATGAACACACAGCAGCTTGCACAGGGTCTGGGAACAGACAATACAGTAGTAGATAGAAAGTAGGAAGAAGGAAGTGGGCAGGAGTGGAGAGCTGAGAGGGGCAGTAGGGGGCGGATGCAATCACAGAATGGTAATTCAAGTATGAAACATTTTAAGGGAGATGATAAAGGAGAGAGTGTACAAGACCAAAGAATGTTATAAGCATGCTTGAAAACAGGAAAATGAAGCCTGCTATTCTGTGTAATATACATGGCAATACTTTTTATAAATGTGGTGATAATATGCATTTTCCAGAAACACTGAGGCTCTCAAAAGGGTCATTGTGCAATGTCCTTTCAGTGTGAAAGTAGTTAAGATCCATCCAAAACAGTCTCACTATGAAGTGACTACTGACTTTTAAGGAGTTGCAAACACTGTATAAAGGATTCTGTTCATCCCCTCCTTCTACTGTCAGTGACAGCCCCTCAGTAGCCATGATGCTGACGTGAGTCACACACAAAAGTTCTACTTCTACACAGTGCTATCAGTCAGCCTAATACTTCACTCAAACTGCACCAATGTTCCATTAGCATCCATTGTCTGCTCCAGGATATGACTCAAAAATTATAGGTCCACAGTGCCTATCATCTTCATCTTCCATATCATCTTCATCTCCTGTCATCCCGGTCCTTTGGATTAATGCTGGAGAGACACCTTACACAGCTTCCCTTTCTGGTACCCTGTGATTTCCTCTCCATGACAGAGAAGACTACTTGTGCTTGGTACAACACACCAGGAAAGGCAGTTGACTGGACTGGTAACAAGTGAAGTTAGCTTTGCTTACTTGAGTACCGTGCTTTCTGCCTGGCATTTCCGCGGATGAAGAACTCTTAATTGAAAGGGGAGGGAAAGCAGGAATAGAAAATCAACTGAAGAAGAAATTTTAATTTTATCAGAAATCCCGCTTGCAGGCATAGAATGAAGACAAGAAACAGAAAGCCTCACCCCTTAGTGAACACCAAAAATAGTCACCACAGAATGAAAGTGATACCGGCAATGTAGCCAGGAACCAGGTGTTTACACATCTCAAGTATCTCATGTTTATTAATTACAACTTAGAAAACGGTAACTGTACAGTGAGAACATAAAAAACAGTATACGTTTATAAGTACCCTTAGGAGGAAACAGTTATTAAAATAAAATTATTTGATTTGAAAGATGGGGTAAAAATGCTTTATTTTTTATTTTGTGCATAGAGGCATATGTCTGTGTGTATGCACACACATGTGTGCTTGAGTGTGGATGCTGCATGTCTTCCTCTTTTGTTCTCCATGTTGTTTTTTGTAACAGGATTGCTCACTGCTCAGAGCTCAACAATCAGTCCAACTGGCTGACCAGCAAGCCGGCTGAAGATGGGTGGTTCTGTCACTCTGCTGCCCCAATCCTGCCATCACAAGCACACGCCAGCACTTCCACCTTTTCATGGGTCCTGAGGATCTGAACTCAGACCTTCCTACTTGCATGGCAAGTATTCCAACCACCTCGGCCTTCTGGCAGACACCTTAACATGTGTTCTGCTAAATGTATCTTTTTTAAACAAGCTGTCCATTGGCAACCTCTGTGAATCATCCCCCGATTGTCCAATTGCTTGCTGTCTACTGATTTACACTCCATTTTCATTCCTGAAGGGTTGGTATGTTAGCCACTTTGATCATGTTTATTACATCCCAACCTCCTGCTGTGAACATTTCCCTCAAAACGTGATACATTGTTTCAAAGTGATGTAGTATTATTTCTTCTCTTTTAAACAATACTGTGGTAGAGCATCTCACTGGCCATTTCCAAAGTAACTCAGCAAGCGCCCTCCTTCATAACAATTTCCATGATCAGATTTCTGTCTGTGGTTATCACTGTACTCCACTCCAGCTCCCCTCCTACCACCCTCTCTAATAGTATTCCTCCCTTCCAAATAATTCACTCCTAACAATAGCCTCCTTTCTAGCTGTGTGTGTGCCTGTGTGTGCATGTGTGTGAGTGTGTGTGTTTAAATCTAGAATCCATGTTTTTGAGAGACCATGTCATTCTAAGTCTGGCTTATTTTACCTAACATGATGATATCCTGTTGTATCCATTTCCTTGCCCAAATGATGTAACCCAGATTTGCTCTCCCTGGTACAACTAGATCAGTCATTCGCCATTAGGGGCATCCAGGCTGTCTATAGGTCATGGTTAGTCTTGATTGTCAACATTGCTGACTCTGAGATCAAATTAATGCAAGCAGCTGACCACTCCTGGAGAGATTTTCTTCATCAGGTTGTTTGAAGCAGGAAAACCCACACTAAAGGTTTTTGTGGTGGTAGTCTGGATAAAAGAAGGCAGAATAAGTGGTTTGCTTTTCAGCTGCTTGCCTTCAGCGTTGTTGAGTTCATCTATCCTGTTAGTGACACTTACTTATTTGGGGCACTCAATTTTTACAGTGGTTTATTAATTCCAAATAGCAATTCCCCAACTCTTTGTAATTGGCAGAGATTATTTCCCATGGTGTAGCCTACCTCTTCATGTGCCACTTTATCTCTTTGTCACTCCACCTGTTCCGCAGCCCGCCAGCCCCCAATAACCCACAGTACTTGATTTATTGGACCTTCACACGTAGACAGACGTATCTTCCTTACTCTTCCTTCCTCTCCATACTTAGTCCTTTATTTCTCATGATTGATCTTCCTGGTAAACGTCAGATTGTCTTTTGTCAGTGACATCACTCCTGGCCTTTCCCCATGGAAACTTAGACTAATTGTGATGCTGCATTTTCATTGTGAACTCTACACAATCTAGAACCACCAAGGAAGGGGATCTGCACCAACTAAGCATGGAGCACGTGAGCCAAGCACGTGTCCATCTGTATCTCTGCGTTCCACGGATATGAACTTGATATGAGTAGCTGCAGTCATGGACTGTGACTAGTGTTGCGAGCCAAACGAATCCTTCCTTCCTTTGGCTGTTTATGTCAGGATATTTTATCAGAGCAACATGAAGACACAGTTACTACACCAACCCAACAGTTTAAACTAATTTTGCAAAGAAAGTATTTTTTTCTAAGATTCCATTTTTCTTAGTTCGGATCCCATTTATATGTCTTCTGAATGGCTACAGAGAGCACTGGTGACTCCATGATGAAACAAGTCATAGCAACGGGAGTGTGATGTCCAATGTATTCATGGACACAATATATTAACCAGTCAGATGTAAGCACCGCAAGCAGACACGCACCCTTCTTTATCCACCGTCTACCTGAATTGAGTTATAGGTTTTTACATATTTACCCTATGGTATGCTTAAAACAACTTTCCTTCAAGTGATATTAATCTCTAAATAATCTACCTTTATAGTTGCTTCTGTGATCATCCGAACACCAGCATCAACTGCTATATGATACCACTCAGGACTCCCACTTGATCTGGGAAAATGCACAGGACTCCTTCAAAGCCACCTGTGAATGATGAGTCCAAAGGAGGGATGTGTCTTCCCTGGCATAACCTGTCTTTCTGCTCAGTATTGGGGATTCTTTTGACTAAACATCAACTATTCTCAAAATGTCCAAGCCACAGTATGCCATCTGAGGTTTACATGGCCTTCAGCCAGCTTGACCTCACAATAGGACGACCTCAGGTAAGTCCTATTCACTTGCCAGCTTGGTTTAAGTCATTCTGCGACCTCCAATTCAAAGGCTGTGTGGAGTTTTACAATTGAAAACAAGTTAGTTTTGTTACTGAGAGTACTGCTCTTCTGAGTATGTGTTTTACTGATGTCAGATCTCATGGGGAACTAGTCCTGCCTTTACATTGCTCCCTCTTTCAGGACCGCCAAATGGAGGTGCTCATTTTGAGTCATGCTTCACACAGGTTTACAACTCAGGCCATGATGATGCCACCACACTCAAGGTCTATTGTCCAACCTCACCCCTCGGATCTGCTCTCTCTGTGCACTGGTCATGTGGTAGAAAGGTTGGAGATACTGGGGCTGACCTGAGGGGTCCTGTGGGGTACATTTATGCCATCTATAGCTCATCCACGGGTGACTGTGGTGACCTGCATGCTACCAAATTCTAGTGTTCACAAATAAGTCTAAAGTTTGGTTGAAACTTCCAGCTGATTGATCCCCAGGCCATTTTACAGGACTCAGTGAGGCTCATGGTAACTCTTCCTTTGAGATATTCCTCATGTGCCAACAGTAAAGCTTATTTTTTAAAAATCATTCTTGTATTTGTCCAAGGTTGTTGAAAATGAATAACCTTTAAAACGTTGTAATTCAAGTTTGGAAAAATCAGCATAATAGCTTTATATGAAGTTCTTAATAGCAATAATGACCGGATTTTTAGTGTTCTGCCCCTCTGTATGTTTTTCCAAAATGTCATTATGTCATTTGAATTAATAAAATGTTTATGATAACAATATTTAAAACTAACTTTTCAGCATGGTATCCATATTGATATTATTTTATTTTTGGAATAGGTGATTGAACCTAGGGCTTTGCACAGGCTAGGCAAGCATTTTTAATAACTGAGGTATCTTTTTGTTTTGCACTTGATATGAGATCTCTCTAAGTTGCCTTAACTGACCTTAAACTCATTTTGTAGTTCAGGCAAACAATGGTTCACCTTCCTTAGCCTCCTGAGTACCTGAGAGAACAGGCGTGCATCACCAGAGCCAGCCCTAATACTCATTTTAGAAGTAGTATCTAATTTCTAAAATGATCAATAGTTCCTATTAGTATTAAGC
>JADRCC010544281.1:0-10910 GCA_019843855.1 Hylomyscus alleni
AGAGATACACACACAGACACACACAATCAAGTATCTGGTGATATTAGCAGTCCTTAAGTTGATACCGACATGACTGAGTCATGGAGACCATCTGTCTGTGAAGCAGGTGTGTGAAGCTGAGGGAATAAGCCCGGGATGCAGAGCCCTGTGCCTTATCTAGTTATCTTTCCTGCAAGATGCTCCGATACCGTGTGCCTCATCAGCATTCAGAATCTTTCCAGATAGAGGTGGTCCATCCTTCTGACTTTCCAGTCAGGGTGGTCCATCCTTCTGACTTTCCAGTCAGGGTTCTGTGGTCTTCCAAGGATTGGTGGAATTCATCTGTAAACTACTTGAAATTTTTGGAGAATTTCTGTTTTTTTAAAGATGCTTTTCTAAATTCTTTCAAACGTATTGGTCTATGAAATATTTTAAGTTTGAGGTTCATCTTTTTTTTAAATTAAGTTGGAATGGTGTACACACACAGACATACACATATACAAATATAATGTGTGTGCATACACACACAAATAATGACTTTAAAAGTTATTTTAAATTTGTTTATTATTGTCGTTGAGGTTGTATGTGTGTGTGTATGTGTATTGGGGCACAGGTGACACAGTGCATATGGAAGTCAGAAAATAATGTTCAGAAGTTTTTTTTTTTCTCTTTCCAGGGTGACATCTAAACCCAGGGCATCAGATGTGTATGGCAAATGTGTTCACTTGCTGCACCGTCTAGTTGGCCCTGATCGTTCATTTTTAAACTATAAAGTGTAGTTATTGTTATGCTATTTCTGTTATTGTTAGTCATTAAAAGCCTATTTAAAACCCTATGGGCTCATGGCTGACCATTCTTTCTGTAGATACCTATGACCATCTGGAGTTGCAGTCCACTGGCAGGAAACTCCGGAGTGGACTATGGTAACTATAGTTTTCCGATTCATGTAGAACTGTGGTACATTCTGGGATTTCTGACTTTATGCTTTTCAAGAATTTGCATACTCTTTGTGAGTTCAGGATTTAATTTTGTATATTTTTGAATAAAAGTTGTAGATAGTGGGGCTGGTAAGATGGTTCAGTGGTCTGGGTAATTATTCTTCATGCAGAAGACCCAAGTTTAGTTTCGAGCACCCATGGTACATGATTCACAACTTGTATGATGTGTTTGTGGGGTGCATGTGGAGGTCAGAGGACAACTTTCAAAAGTCTCTTCTCTCTTTCCAGGGATGTCAGGGGATCTGACGTCCGTACACACGTGTAGTTAAAAACAGAATCATTTTAAACAACCGTGGCTAGTAATAATAATTGGTAAAGGTGAAGAGTAAAGGAGGTGAATGTAAAATGTAGCAAGCATGGTTCAGAAACACAAACATTTGTACTTATAAAATTAAAAACAACAGAGTAAAATGCCGTTGGGTATGTGTTTTGTGTGTGTGTTGTTTTCCCTCTGAGATTGAGAACTGCACTTGAATAAGTCTTAATGGGTGTCACGTCTCTTCCAGTTTTCCTGACCATTTTCTCTACCAGATCCTTCTGGTCTATGACCTCTGCTGCTGCAGAGACCCACCACACCTGTTAACAGGACATTGACTTTTCTCTTTCCTAGCTTTTCCAGCTGTTGGCCCTCTGGATGTAAGAGACATGAGGGTGGACTGGTGAGAGGCCACCTGATGGCAGTGGACAGGAGGTGCTCCTCTCTTCTTCCTGATTATCTCTCTACTCGTGGCTTGGCTGATAGAAAAGCATCGAATCTGCCACTGTGCTCTATGGGCTCATTTCTGCTCTCAGAGCTGAGGTAGAAACATCCCCTTTCTGGCCTCTTTAGTCTTGTCAATCCACATAGGGTGACAGGGACTCCGTAGAGCCAAGGGAACTAGGTCCTGCCTTCTTGAATACATCCAGATGCTTCAGAGACATGATCCTCCTGATGAAAACCCCCCAGGCCTGCAGATCCTGGAGCTTGCTTGAGCGTATTCATAGGATTCTGCCCGAGGATAGCTTGGAAGGCAGTTATGGTCCCTCTTGGGCCCAAGGGATTTCTAATGGGCAGCTATTTGCAGGAAGTGCAAATGAGTTTGGTTCACTCCAAAGCTGTGGAGAGGGCAGAGCTCAGAGTGGAGAGAGAAGAGTCCTGATATTTTTAGTGCCACTCCATTCTGGCTAGAGTAATCAGTTCTAACCATATCTTCTAGGCTCAATATATAAGAATAGGAATATTTACTTGGCTTAATTTATAGCCTTGAAATATTTAGACATGGATTTTAGGCCTTCAGTTTTGCTCTTGCTCTGAACTTTGTAAATGGTAGAGGTAGGCCTACCAAGAACATTATCCAGTACCCATGCTGCCCCATCAGCAGTCTTCAGGAGGATCAAGCCAGGCGAAGAGCTTGATTCTCTCACCCATACAGGCGCTCCCTCTGCCAGGAACCATCGCTCCTCAGCACAATGCCTGACATGTAATTAATGTAATGGAGGAAGGGTTGTGGGATCACGGCTTCGTGGAAGGGAAGACTTGCCCAGGGAAGGGTCCTGGCAGCGCCACTGGCTGTAGTGGTGTGGAAAGGGCTGAAGAGCCGGTTGTACTCGGGTGTTCCCAGTGTCTGATTATTTTTTTGTTTGTTTTAGTTTGTGGGCTCATCTGAACTTTGAATCTGAGGGATAGTACTAGGCACCCTCAGTGATGTAAGCTTGGTGTGTGTTTTTATTTGTCGTTTATCAATAGTGTATTTCCTCTCTGAGGGGTAGCATCACCATTATTTCCCCATTTGGATTTTTACCAGACATACTCATTATAGAATGATATGCAATTTAGTGAGGGTTGGAAGCGACAAACAAAACAAACAAAACTCTGCACTACGAACATGTGAGACAAAGTGGAAGACAAATATGTAAGAAACACGTTATCAGGCAGCCATTGTGATTGTTATTGCCTATTTAAACTGTTTTTAAAAAAGTAAAATGAAACTGTTATATTTTATGACCTGTTTCATATACGCATTAGAAATTTCAAAAGCATTTAAAAAATAAAGTCATGTGAGCTAGAGTCAAGGAAGTCTAAGGATCACTACTGGAGGACACTTTCATCGGTGTGCTCGAGGTGCCTGCGGTGTGAGTTGGGGAGCTCTTGGTTCGTTTGGGGGACTGTACAGAAACTGAGACTTAGAGATTGTTATAGCTGCTGTTGCTTCTAACCAGGGAGACCGTGCAGTAAACTGTCTCAGGTACTCGAGAGAAGTGTGGAGGCTGTGTCCAAGCCAGGAGCTCCTCTGTATTGACACTTAATTAGAAACCTGAGAGTTGTTGATATTGGATAGTACATGTGGGTTAAGATTTTGAGAATCATTTATATTTTAAGTAATTAGCTTACTTGTTATGTATTTTGAGCAAGGGTCTTTGTTGTCCTGGCTGAACCTGAGCCTTCCATTCTTCTGCTTTGGGTCCTCCATGCCAAGATAATGGGATGAACCAACGTGTCTGGCTTTCTTTATATTTAAAAAGTTATTTTTTACGGGCGGTGGTAGCGCACGCCTTTAATCCCAGCACTTGGGAGGCAGAGGCAGGCGGATTTCTGAGTTAGAGGCCATCCTGGTCTACAGAGTGAGTTCCAGGACAGCCAGGTCTACACAGAGAAACCCTGTTTCGAAAAACAGAAACAATAACAAAAAAGTTATTTTTTAAAATAAAAGCAGAAAAAACCCTGTGTTCTCCTAATATGAAGCACATGAAAAAGTTAGGGTTACCATGTTAGAGCATGGGTTGTTTATACCTTAAAAAAAAGTGACAACTTTCTGTTTTATCAACTTCTGTAATTGTGTGTTGCTATTGACTGTCTTTCTGATGTGCTACAGTATTTGAAAGAAGAGTTTTACAGCAAAGACAATGGCTCCGGAGCACTAGTTGTCTCTTATAATATATAATTTAACATCGTCATTCTAATGTGTAAAGGTTTCTTAAAAGGAGGCGTTAAAAATATGTTCCTACTGTGACTGCCAAAGTATTTTTACCACCTAAAAATTCTGTGTCTTGATTAATTCCGGAGAACTTATTTTGTAAATAAGGGTAGAGTAGGCAGTTTCCTCTTAGAGTCATTTTATCTTTTTTGTTTGTTTGTTTAATTTTCTCTGCCTTTTATATTTTGATGAGAAAAACTTTATTTTGGGATATGACTTAGCCTAGTCAATTAGGGCAGGAAAACAAGGCTGTTCTCACTGTTGGAGCCATGCCTCCCATCTGGGGTCCATGCCTGTCCATCCATGGCTTTGACTTTGGCTTCTGCAACCTAGAGCCTTAGAAAGTCAGCATTGCTGACTTGTGGGAGACTTGAGGTGTTGGGGAGGCCAGAAGGAATTAGCTGGAACATGGCCAGGAGTGGAGATGAGGTGGAGGATGGCAGTCGCATTAAATTCCTCCCTCCTAGTGTAGTGTAAGCAAGTCCTTCCCAAGAGCTGCCCTGAGAGCATTTCAATGAGTTTAGAAAAACAGAAAATGTACAGGTTTTATGAAAGCAATAGTTGATTACCTTTTTTCTTTCAAGATTTATTTTTATTTTATGTGTATGAGTACACTGTAGCTGTACAGATGGCTGAGAACCATCATGTGTGTGGCTGCTGGGAATTGAACTCAGGACCTCTGCCACCCGACTCGCTCTGGCGTAATTCACTGTAGCTGTCTTCAGACACACCAGAAGAGAGCGTCAGATCTCATTATGGGTGGTTGTGAGTCACCATGTGGTTGCTGGGATCTGAACTCAGGACCTTCGGAAGAGCAGTCAGTGCTCTTACCCGCTGAGCCATCTCGCCAGCCCCAATAGTTGATCATCTTAAGAAGCTAAATTGTAAAGTGAAATTATCAGTGGCATTTTGTTGTTATTGTTCACTTTCGTTTAATCTTGAGACACAGTCTCATTATGTAGCTTAGGCTAGCCCTGAATTTGCTGTGAAGTTCAGGCAGGCCTCCAAATTGAGATTTTCCTGTCTCAACTTCCTGAGTTCTAGGATTAAAGGCATGCACCACTTTGTCTGGCTGACTCTAACTGTACTATTTGAAAATATCTTTGTTCGATAAAATAAAGTAGCTAGGAAATGTTCCTGGGATTCTACTCTCCAGTGAGACCCCGACTTCTGCATTTATTCTTAGTGAGAGAAGTAGCTGCCTTTTGCTGGGTATTATTTCTGTGCTCCCCCCTATTGGTGGGGATTATTAATCGCATCCAATAATAGTGAAAGGTCATGTGTCAGAAAAAGATGTGTATGTAGGAGACATAGCCTGAGGTCAAGTGATGGAGAGTGAGATCTGGCCTTTCCTTTCCTTAGAAGTGATAGCCAAGTGCTAGATCTTAGTTAATAAAACAAAGTATTTTTTATGCAACTCTGAGCATACAGATGCATAAGATGGGCACATAAATCAAGCATCATTGTTGATAAATTATAAAGATATGTATTTACACACGTGTCCAAACATGTCATAGCTCATATGTGGAGGTTAGAGGACAGCTTTCAGGAGTCAGCTTGTTCCTTCCATCATGTGTGTCCTTGGGATTGAACCTAGGTCATCAGGTTTGGCCGCAAGCATTTTTCCTTGCTGTGTCATATTGCAGGGCCCCCAACTTCTTAGGTATACATATAACTTTGCTATTTATTAATATTAAATGTCATTTTACATATTAAGGAGGTATATGTGCTTACTCCTGTAACATAATATGTCAAAGTTTGATTCTTGCTGAGAAAGTGAGTAGTGAAGAAATCACAGTTGATGACAAATGGTGGTCTCAGACCTGAACCACGGTGTTGCTGGTGCTGCAAGCATCGGAGCTTGCCCAGTACAGAGTATACACAATGCTTTATGTCCAGAACCAAGGCTGCAAGGAAACAGAGATGGGACATGGTGAGCACTGCCAAAAACGGTCTGGATCTATTGCCTGCTTTATTTTGAATTAATTTTTGATCACTGAACATTCAGAAAAGTTTTACTGCTGCAACTATTAGCTTATAGACGATTCCACGAGGCTCATCCTATGGACCTGGCAATGTCTTACGTCATCACCCATGACTGTCAGTGCTCCAGCGCTCTCTGTCTCTCTCTGTCTCTGTCTCCCTCTCCTCCTCCCTTCCCCTCCCCTCTCCTTCCCCTCTTCCTCCCACACTTTCCAGGTCTTTCTATCCTCCTTACTATCTCTCTCTGTACTATCCCCACCTTCTCTGCCCTCATGGCTCTGCCTGCCTGTCTACATGTCTACTCCTCTGCCTCTACACTGTCTCAAGGTCCTCCCTTCCCTCTTTTCCCCCAAATAAACTCCCTTATACCAGATCTGTTGCATGGCATAATTTCTCAGGGGGGCACCTTGGCATGGACCCACCAGGTACCCCCTCACCGCATTATATTTCATAACAACAACGTCTTTTGCAGTCCTCACATTCAGTTATGAGACTTGACATTGGGTCGGGACCTGTGATTGGAGAGCTAAGTGTTAGAGCATTTTCATGTGCATTCGTTTGTTTTCTTACATTGGAATTGCAAAGGTAAGGGTGGTGCTATTCATTTAGAAAATTTAATTATGAGCCAAGGGTTTACATTATCCATTTTTTTTTCTGAAAAGGGATATTTTGAGGATATTTGGCAATAAAACTAAATATATAACAACTCGTCTAGGTTGTATAGAACTTAGTCCACCCAGGGACCCCCACCAACAGCAATAGCAACAGCAGCAAAAACAAAAAGAGGAGAAGTGTAATACGCAGGGATCTTTATGGAAACAAAGCCAGCTATTTCTGAAAGGTCATGGGACATGATCCTCAATTCAGAACAATTCAAAAACAAAGCCCCTAAGGAAAAAAAAACGTTTTTGAATAACTTGAGATCCTTAGGAGGGGTTAGATTTTGGACAGCGTTAGTACTTAGGTATCTAGTGCATGTTTTCAGTTAATTTTATCTCTTTAAAAGTGCACATTTTAATGTATTGTTGAACCTAACAGTAAGAAACAAGCCCAGCTGTGTGCTTTCATTCAATGTGAGAATTCACTGAATGGAGACTCTGGGTTTGTCTTTGAGAGATTAGCAGTACAGAGAAAGTGTGTATGAAGCTTCTTGTAGATTCTAAAAATAAAACTGGCATCCCCTTCCAAATCAGGCCTGGTCTAAATAGCCCGTTTCTGCTAGCATTCTCAAGCACTCTCAGGGTCCCGCATTTGTTAAATGTGCATGTCACTATTTATATTTATGATATAAATATTTATATCAAATATTAATCAACAAATGCTGCTTACAACAGTTAAGAATGTTGCTTGGCAAGGTGATTCACTCCCTTCTCCCTGGCACCCTGGAGGAAGAGGCAGGTGGATCTCAGTGAGTTTTAGGCCACTCTGGTCTACTTAGTGAGCTCCAGGTGAGTGAGGCTACATCGTGAGACCCTGACTCAAAATGAAAGGAAGGAAGGAGGAAGGAAAGACGGCAGGAAAGAAGGAAGAGAAGGAGGAGGAAAAAGTTGAGTGCTTAATTCTGTCAGTGGTCCATAAAACAAATACTTTTATATACTATGTAACAAATGAGGATGAATAAGCAAATTGTGGTAGAGTCATGTGATGTTTATATGGTTTTTCTTTAAATGACATATGCTGAAAATATTTAAATAACTGAGAAATACAGTAGAATGGTAAGTGAAAAAATGTTTTTAAGATTTATACATCTTTAAATTATTGAGCGTGACAATAGCCTTTGATGGTCCAAGATGCCTAGCGGTCCTGATACTACGTGGCTACATTGTTACCACTTAACACTGTGTTGTGAAATGTGATGTGACAGACAGCTGTGTGTGTGTGTGTGTGTGTGTGTGTGTGTGTGTGTGTGTGTGAACCTGGCAGGCCTATGCCAAGGTGTGGCTTGAGAAATCCCGCAGTGTAACAAATCTGGTATAAAGGAGGTTTCTTTGGGGGAAGGGAGGAGGAGTGAGGGCCTGGATAAGGAGCAGAGCCATGAGGGTGGTGGTGGGGGGGTGGAGGAGGGGACAGACGATAGATAGAGAAGGACAGAAAGAAGGGCAGAGAAGAAAGAGGGTAGAGAGAGAAAGAGAGCAAGCAAACTGGGGTGACAAGCAGTCCTTTTATAAGCCCTACCTGCTGGCAGCAGCAGGTGATAGCCTCAGGTGTAAGCTGTTGCTAGGTCCCTGGGAGGAGCCTAGCAGAATCAAGTGTAAGCTAACACACTGGCCTTGTAATTCATTCAGTCAGGCCAGCAATCATTCATGTCGCATCTGCTATGCCCAGTATTGAGCTGGGCTGGGACACAAAGATGAATACAGTAAATAAAGCACCCAAGAGCTTCAGTATTTGAACACAAACTTGATATTTACTCATAAATGTTTACTGGTCAGCTATAGAGTTCTAGTTAAATGTCACAGTCTAGATTCCTCTCCTAGGTGAACGGCTTTGTTTGCTTTAGGAATTGTGATGACACAAACCAAAGTTCAATAAAAAGAAGCCAGGAGATAAAAGTTACCTCAAAAGATAGTAAATGTACTTTTTTGAATATTTTCAACATGTTTAGTTTTGGGGGAAAACAATAGATCCTAGAACTGGAACTTGGAAATAAAATTTGATGTTTATTATGTGCCCACATTTCTTCTTCTTTAAGATCCTGAAGACCAAGGCTGGTTGGTATTCACTGATTTGTGCAATCGTAGGGGGTGTGGCCTGTCTTCCTCACTTAACTGAGCATTCCTAGAGATAGGTATGAACAATAGCACCTTTTCCTCACCTTGCATTCAGGTTTCATGGTGTCTGACAAGCTATGGTGCTCAATAGTTGTTTGGAGATGTGAACTACTGATATGTTTAGAGCTCACTGCTAAACCGTAGGCTAGATGTGGTATGGAGAAAAGAGTTTACCATTTGAGAAGCAGTGTCTATCAACCCCAGGACTAGGCATGTAAAACTTTCTTTTGAGTTATTGTCAGGTGTGTCCAGAAGACGCCCCGAATAGTATAAGCTACTACCATTGCCCAAACAGACAGTTATCACAGCCTGCCATATGCTTCACTCTTCTGGGATGAACTTCTGCCATTGGACCACAGAGGTCGTTTACAGTATCTCCTGCTGACTTTCTCACAGGCCTTGACAACATGAGACTGATTATGCAGCGACTTAAACTCCTAGGAAGGAAAGTGTCATGCACATCTGAATTGGAGATGTGGTTATTTTTAACTCTAGTGGGAGTTCAGTGGCAAATAATGAAGAAAACAGGACTTCAGATTTGGATGAAAACAGACTAAAAAAAGATTATGAGCTGTATGTGTGATAGTTATAAAAAATGCTTGAGAAGAATGTGAACACATTAGAGTTACTATGTATGTAAGTGTGTGTATATAAATACAGGGACCCTTTGTACATACTATAGCTGTTACTTAGTACCCAGTGTGGATCAGTTACCAAGTTAGATTAGATGCCAAAATCTGCAGATATTTAGAGCCCTTATAGAAATGGTGTGGCAAGGAGCAAGAACAAATGCTTGCATGTGTTCTATGCGTACATACATTCTATGTACTTCAAATCAACTAGTTTGAAAGAAAACGTACTTATAATTAGTATATTTTCAGTTTCTATGTGTAGTTATTGAAAACTTGCATGCTGTCAAGTATTGGGTGTGAAGCAGGTCATTCAATGATTAGAACTCCTCATATTGTAAATAAAGCCTGACATTGGAGACGGTAAGGACGTACATCTTCCTTCCCTGCTCTCAGGCCATCAGTAGCATCTTTCCGGTAGAATAGACTTCAAATCTTGCCTTAAAAAGTCTCCACAGTGCATTTTTCACTTTATGTCAATAGCTCTCCAAGGTATGTGCTGCGATCACGTTGATATTCATGTTGAGTTCCTTGCTTGTTGCAGTGTGCCCCGTTCTGAGATGCCATCACGTTGATATTCATGTTGAATTCCTTGCTTGTTGCAGTGTGCCCTGTTCTGAGATGCGATCACGTTGATATTCATGTTGAATTCCTTGCTTGTTGCACTGTGCCCCGTTCTGAGAATCGTACTCATGATGTTTGTCCCATGAATGTTTTAATGCAAGACCAGGTTCTCTCACTACAAGAGTGTACCTTGGCAATCCTGCCCTTTCAAGTCATGTGGGTTCTTGTCATGTGGACACTTTGGGTTCTGTTTCTGGATGTGTAAATCCTACCCCATGTGCAGACTGAATGTGTGTAGTTTCCCCGAGTCTTTTCTACACTCCTCTGCCCTCCCCTCCTCTCTCCTTGCACAGCACGTTATCACACTTCTTATCTCTTTGGAAGCCTCCGTCGATTTTCACAGCATGTTTCAGTATTATAGAATTTATTTAGGGAATGGGAAGGGGAGTTGAGAAGGGAGTAGAGGCATAGAAAGATAGATAGATAGATAGATAGATAGATAGATAGATAGATAGATAGGAGAAAAGAGAGGGAGAAAAAGGGGTCAGGGAGAGAAGGGGCAGAGAGAACGAGGAGGGGCCAAACAGTCTCTTATAGCAAACCAGGCCTACAGTTGCCAGGTAACTGTTGGGCAGAGTGTGGAAGGAATGCTAACATCTGATATCCAGCAATTGGATTTATAGATTGCTTGTAAGCCACCAATCATGTGTGTGCTAGGAATCAAAGCCAGGTACTCTGGAAGAGCAGTGAATGCTCTGGCCCCATCTGTACCTGTTTTGATCCTAACATCTTAACATTTGATTTAATTTACACATTTGTGTTTTTAATGTTACGCTGGAAAGTTGCAATAGTATTAAAGTTTGGAATTTCATATTTTCAGTTGTCCCAAGCTTCCAAATACATTGTAGCTTTAGCTTCCTCAATGACAGACCTTCCTCAGGTCTGAATGCAAATGTTGATAGTGTGTGTAAAAATTAGCAACTTCAGCTTCTTCTTCCTCCTAGCAACTACAGCTTCCTCTTCCTCCTAGCA
>JADRCC010544288.1:0-50196 GCA_019843855.1 Hylomyscus alleni
TGGAGTCAGAGTTTGGTCTTTGTTTGGTGCCCATCTGAACGGGGGAGATGTTTGCTCGTGTATCTACAGAAAACAAATTCCTGCAATTTACCTGTCCCAATTGTCTGTGTCACTTAAACTTGACTGGGGCCTGCAGGCAGTGGGTAAACTGGGAGCATCCAGACACTGCACCACAGCCAGGAGAGGTGGACAATGGCAGGCACCCAGAGGGCTTCACTGGCACTCAGAGCCCTGCTGGAGTCCAGGCTTTGCCCAGCACGGGTGTGCTGCTCCCCTGCTGTCTCAAGGCTAGGAAAGAATGTACGTACATGCTAAGTGACTTAGATAAGTGATCCGTGCATGCAAGAGGAGGAAAACATGCCAGGAGCGCTGAGGATGCTCCACAGACATGCACAGGCTAGCTCTGGTCCTAGGAGCAGTGGCCCTCCTGTCCCACCAGGTGGGAGCTGCTTCCTGCTCAGCAGCACCTTCCATTGGGGGTTGTGGGGAGGGGCTGCTGGGGAAGCTTAGGTGGCACAACCCAGGACCTGCCGTAGAGAGTTCATTAATATTGTTTGTAGATTCTAGAAGCTTCTTCATCTTGGTCCAGAGAGGCACAAAGATGCTATTGTGAGACCAAACTTGTTTCCAGGGTGTAGGCCAGTTGGGTCTCAGGGAAGGTGACTGGGCCCAGGAATTGCACTTTTAGGAGTGAAAAGCAAATTCCTGCTGAGTACCTAGCTGGACTGAGATGCATAGAGAAAGAATACAGCCATAGTAAACTCTGGACACCTTTAGTGCATTGTGTGGTTATATGAACAACAACAAGAAGAAGAAAAAATGAGATCTGTCCCTGTTTAGGCCAAATGGATGTTCAAGGCTAATGAGGAAATGAGCCTGCTGGGAGGCTGTGAACCCAAGAGAGATCAAGTTCAACAGGAGCTCAGGTGTGATGGAGCCTGGTTCTCCATCCATTCATCCTAAAGGACAAAACGCCAAGAAACAAACACGTATGGAGCTCAGTTGTATCAAGGCAGCCATGGTTCTGCAAATGTCTGTCAGTGGGTTCTCAGGGCAGGGAGCAGCAGCAGGTCAAGGCCCCTTGTTGGACATGAACCCCCCTGAGTCACAGACTTGAACCCTTTCACTGATTTCTTTAGGGGACACCTACTCATGACTCTAATGTGTGGCTGGAATTCTTCATGCAGCCAGCTTACAATTGAGATGTATGGACATTGAACCCTAACTGGAGGTTCAGTAGATGAGCAATGGCCAGTTAGTCAAAAAGGACCGAGACATATGAGAGTAAGAGTGTTCTTAGAGAGCATGGCTGGCCTCAGTGCAGGATGAAGTGGGTCAGGTGTCATGGCATTCTCTAATGGCATGGGGTCTACCCTGATGATGTTTAAAACTGACTCCAGTCAGGAATTTGTGTCCCCACTTATGGGGAAGCCCAGGTGGGGTGTCCATGCAGGGAAAGGACAATGAGGTGATTCCCAGGAAGGGACCAAGCCACCTGGGAACCAGCAGATGGGCTCTGGTTGGGAAGCTCGGCCTAGTTCTCAGCAGCAGGAGGTCAGAGGCCAGGTCTCAGGGAGCATAGCTCATGGCATGGCATAGCCATGGGCAGATGCAGGGCAGGGGTGTGAAGGGATGCCTGGCCCTCCCTTCCTCCCTCCCTGCACCTGATTTGCTCACCCCCCACCCCAGCGTCCTTTGTGAACACAGCACTTGGGTGGCACAGACCTTCCAGGGCATTGTGTGTCTTTCTTTATCTGCAGGTGACACTGAGTTGATATTCATCAGATTCCAACAACAACCACCTTCAGCTCCATGATGGATGTGTGTTTGGCCATGAGAGATGGACAGGAGGGACATGGTTAGTGCCAAGTGGGCACACATCCCTGTCCATTGGAGATATAAAGGGCACCCTGTGAGGAGCCAGAGCACACACTGCTCAGGTGACCTGCCTTGTGTGAGAACCCACTGACTAGCGATGAAGAGCCTGCTCCTCACTGTCCTGCTACTGGGGCTGGTGGCTGTCCTGAAGTCTCAGGAACCCCCATCAGATGACCAAGAGGATGTAAGGATGGGAGGGACAATGGGTAATTGTAGGAGATGGTCTTGCCCTGGTTGGTGTTGGTCCAATGGTTTCATTGGTGTCCTTTTAGACTGAAGTCTAGCCCCACACCCCAGCATGGAACGGTCAGATCAGGGACACTACTGTATTACTAGCAGAGCCTCTCCAAGAGCACTGGCCTAGAGCCGGAGAGTTGGTCAGGTCACGGGTCTTTGCTTCAGTGATGTGGGATACAAGAAGTTTTCATAGCAAGTAATTTTTAGGACAGCAGGCTTCTTCAGTGCAGACTTCTCAACCTCCAAGAGCAGAGATCCTGTGTCCTCCCTAGGCCAGATCGCTCTGTCTACAGTTGGCATGTGTGGGGATGTGTGGTGCCAGCCCACTTCAGTGCTGCAGCTTAGGCCCTAGAATGTCTGTCCAGGCTACAGTTTCAGGCCTAGGAACAATAAGAGCCAGACTGAATAGTATTCTGGGCTCTGTCTTTTGCAGTTCTCTGGGATCTGGCACACAAAGGCCGCAATAAGTGACAGTAATCAAACAGCTGGGAAGATCCCTATGAAAGTGTCCCCTATGACCGTGACAGCCCTGGAAGGAGGGGACTTAGAGGTCCAGATAACATTCTGGTGAGTGTCCCCACCAAGCCTCTGCAGGTGTCTTTCTTGTCCTTTCAATTCTTATTTTGGTATAGATTACTGAATGCCCTTGCCTATGAGGGGGCTTGCTGCCACGACATACTCTAAAATTTGGGCATGGCCTTGATATAAATCTTTGGAATGCCTGGTCTCGATGGTATGCCCGGTGACCTGTGTATGGCTCCTGTGTTTTACAGGAGGAAGGATCAGTGTCACATCAAAAAAATTTTGATGCATAAAACTGATGAGCCTCGAAAGTACACTGCCTGTGAGTACCATGCAACCCAGCATCTCCTGCAAGCACACGTCCCTGCATGGAGGCTGCCTGCCTTGTTTAGCTCCCAGTATGGCCACCCAGTCCATGTACCCGATATCAGAGTTCATGAGTTATTCTGCACCAGGCACTCAGTAGAGGTCTTGACCCTTAAGAAAGCATTGCTAAGGGCAGCATAGCAGGGAAGGGAGGGTCAGGCCTGTCGACAAGCTTAACCCCTGCCTTGCCTAGAATCCTCAGCAGGACCTGGGAATGCCCTAGAAGATGGCTTCTGTCTAATTATGTGGAGATCACAGAGCTGGACAGGCTGGGTCTCCTGTGTAGCCAACTACAAGTATTCCTGAATATTTCTTTGAAAAACCTCCAAATGTTTTTCAAGAAATGAAATGTTAAGAACTTTTTCTCTGTTCACCTTAGTCAAGGGCAAGAAGGTCATCTATATTCTGGATCTTCCTGTAAAGGATCACCAAATCTTCTACTGTGAAGGCCAGCACCACGGGAAGTCACATCGGAAGGGGAAACTCGTGGGTGAGGAAACAGAGACCCTGTGTCCTGTCCACAGTCTCTGCTTCTAGTAGCTATCAAAATAGCATCAGCCATGCTGGACACTGGGGACTGGGGAGACTCAACGTGCTACCCAGATATGTAAGATCCAAATGGAAAGTGTGTCAGCTGGGAGGGGACCCACCATATGTGACCTTTGGAGGTCTGAGCATTCAGCAGGGGTGTCTACTTCTGGAGTGGCAAATGACATATCTAGGGATCTCAGTCATGTGCCAGTTAATATGAAGGGGAATAACCTGACAGAAGCCTTGGTGTATAGATGGGGTCCCCCACAGTCAGGACAGCCCCTTGCTTCTGAGATCCAGAGTTTTGAAAGATCTGGAAGTGGTGTTGAAAGTGTTTTAAGGTTCACAGAGGGCTTTCGGGGGTCTCTCAGTGTCTGGGAGTCCTCATCCCAGAGCAGTATGTCCCCGCCAAGGTCTTCCTCCTCCTCTTTGTCCTCCCAGCTCCAGGTTGGCAGCCCCAGTGCTGGTCAGTGCTCTTGACTCTGTCACTGGTTCCCTGCAGAGCTCTGCATTACTGCTGCCCTGCTCACCTGCCCTCTCCCCACAGGGAGAAACCCTGGGGAAAACCCACAGGCCATGGAAGAATTCAAGAAATTTGCAAGGAGCAAGGGATTCAGAGAAGAAAACATCTTTGTACCCGAGCAGATGGGTGAGAGAAAGCTCTGACCATGAGCTTCCCAAAACCAGCTTGTTTCTCTGCTCTGCTTGTTCCTGTATGCCTCTGGGTACCTTGTGTGTCTCTGTGTCACTCTGTGTCACAGGTGTCTTTTTGCCTCCCTTCAAATGCCAGTGCCACCTCATCAGGGCACCAGAGCCTTGACTTTGGGAGGGTCTGAGCTACAGATGTGATGGGTCATTATCCAAAAGCTCCTTCTTACCCATGTCCTGTTCTTGCTTTCTACAGATCAATGTGTGGCTAAGAGTGACTAAGGTAAGTGGCCTTCTGGGAGGACGATGGAAAGCCTATGTTCCTGGGTTCTAGAGTTGGAGGGTCCATGCGCTTCAGTTCTTCTCATCCACTTGTGCAGAAATGGTCTACCAAGTAGTGATTCCTCATTAATCCCTGGACTCTGCTCTCCCCCTGTCTATATCCCCTCATCTCCCCCACACAGGGACATGCAGACACTTGCCAGGTCACAGGTGTAAGAAACAGAATGGCCGTCCAGCAATAACTGCACAAATACTTCAGGATAGAAGACCACTGGCCAGCGTCTACCACTCCACTGTATTCTCTTTGGCACAACAGCCCATCATAGATGCACTTGCTTTTCCTGCCCTAACACCAACTCAGTTCTGAGACATCCTTGGAGCTCCCCAACCCCAGCCGATTTTCCTCACCTTCACTGACCGTCTTCCCTTTGACCTTGGCTTCATCCTCCCCCTAATAAAGCATTCCAGCATCATTCTGGCTCAGTCTTGTCTGCAGAGGGCCTTGCATCAGTAAGTTTCTAAGGAAGCGCTTGAAGGTCTAGAAAGGTGTTAGAGGGTCGCAGAAGGTGGTTGAGGTTGGTAAATGCATTTTACGGAGTCTAGGGGGTGAACAAATCTTGGAGAGTGACCAGAAAATGATTTAAGGTTCTTAGGAATGAAAAATTATTCAAATGGAAGATGTTTGAGGTTGGTAAATGCAAGTCTTCTTGTAAATTTAAATTGCTTCTTATAAACTTCAGAGAATCCACTGGGATTCCCCCTCCCTTATGTCAAATGGATTACAGATAAGCATTGTTATTCAGCAGCCTGTTTCTCTCCCCACCTGCCCATTCCTTAGGGTGGGATCTAGTTCACTTTCCTTGGACCCCACCCCAACCTGCCAAGGTCATGAGCCTAAAAGTTTTTTTCCTAAATGTCTGATGATACATGTATCTACCCCTAGCATATATATCTGTTCCAGCATCTTGTCATGTCTAGGTGCTCCCTCAGAACCTGCCTCCAGGAGAGCTCCAAAGCATACCCCCAGGTGCTCTGGTCAGTCTCACAGACTGCTTCAGCTTGGCCTATACACTCTTAATCCTAGATTGCCCCACAACCTGGACAGCAATGAAACAACCAGCTCTACATGGACTTGGCCAACATTCCAGCCACCCTCCCCATATGACACCCCAGTGTCAGGAGGAAGAACTCAGTCATAGCAGATTATGTTGCTCTTTATTCATTTATTATCAACAAAAGGCTGCTGCGAGGCTGAATTTCAGAACCTAGGACAAGGTGCATATTTTACATACCAAAGCAGACCTGGCCTCCCAGCATCCCTCAGTCCCTACCTGGCATACTCTGTCTCCAACCCTAAACTTTCCAGCTCAGAAGCGGGGCTGTCCTTCACCCAGAGGCTCTTTCCTATATAACCCAGGCATTTTGGGTTCTCCTGCTCTTTTTCTGTTCCCTGTTCCCATCTTTCTACACGTGTGTGCTTTCTCTTTTTCTTCCACCTCCCCTCTCTACTTTCCCACGGTGACTTCCCTGGCCTTCCTCCTTGGAGCCAGTAAAATGGCCTTATATATACATACATATATATATGTATGTATATATATATGTATATATATATATATATGTATATATAACATACATATATATACGTATATATAACATATATATATATATATATATATATATATATATATATATAAATCTGGCTTGAATTGGCTTATTTCATTTGTGGAGAAATATCTTATCAGTTATATGACATTACTGATTAACCACATACAAGTAACTCACTATTGATCCAGGACGGGGGGCTGCATGGATAGTTCTGTCAGGCAGGAGACAGGATGAGGAGGAGGAAAAGGAAGAAGAGGAGCAGGAGGAGAAGGAGGAATATAGTAATCTGATGTCCCATAATGTTGTGACAAATATTTTCCTGGAAAGATGGAACATATTCTAGTTTGGAATCTGATGACAGCCCAAATAAAGATACCACCAAAGACCATCCTGATGAATTAGAGTTTTATTGGGATTGCTTACAAAGGATGGGTGAGGGTTACTAACAGAAGCAAAAATGACTCAAGGACAGCTATAGGATCAAGGCCCACCCAGCATGGATGATAGCTTTGTTGGAGATTGGTTCTAATGTGTTGATTCAATAGAAAATCTGTGTGACCAAACATTAAAGGTCCTTGTTCCCAATTGTTTGTTTGTTTTTTAAATATTTATTTTTTATTTTATGCATATAAGTACACACTGTAGTTGTACAGATAGTTGTGAGCCTGCATCTGGTTGGGAACTGACATTTAGGACCTCTGCTAGCTCCAGTCAACCCCACTCACTCCGTTCTCCCTCCTGCCCAAAGTTTTACTATTATAAATAAGTACACTATAGCTGTCTTCAGACACACCAGAAGAGGGAGTCAGATCTCATTATGGGTGGTTATGAGCCATCGTGTGGTTGCTGGGATTTGAACTCAGGACCTTCGGAAGAGCAGTCAGTGCTCTTAACCACTGAGCCATCTCACTAGCCCTCCCAATTGGCTTTTGATCAATCAATAAAGATGCCAGTGGTCAATGGCTGCACACAGGATGGGACACTTAGACTATCATGTGTGAGGATTCAGGGACAAATAGGAGATTCACCATTATTCAGGGTAGAAGGATAGGATGCAATAGCAGAAATAAAGCCAACCAGTCACATGAAGTTTCAGGTAAATGGACTTGGTCCGCTTCCCCCGATAGAGAAGATTTAGAAGTACCCAGCCTGTGAGGTAGTGAAGGCATTTTAAAAATAAGCCAGTGTGTGTGTATCTTTTATTCACAGCTCCAAAGATAGCCTCTGGGTGGTTATCCAGTAAGATCCACCAGGAACACAAAGCAGTATGGCCCAGATTCCCTCTACACAGCTTGTACAAGCTCGGGACCTGGAGCAGCTGCGCAGCCTGCAGGCAGCTCCACAGAAGATGTCCTTTTCAAGTGACACTGGTCTAAACCTCTTCCAGGTGTTCTGGAGTGTGAGACCACCAGGGAACAATCACCAGACGAAATTTACATTTAAAAGAAAAATGAACAATTTTATGTTATTTCTAGCAATGTTTGTTGCAGCAAGCAGCTGGCTCTGCCAGTCTGAGAACTGCTCCACAGGCTTGAGTTCTTGATGACACAAACTTCAACTGTCTCAATTTTGGGGATTTTCTCCTGCATGAGACATTATCGTATTTGGTGGTTTGTTTTGTTTTCTGAGCACACTGCAGTGAAGTGGGATTACAGCAGCTGAATGAGGTCTGGTTAAAATTTTAATAAAAGCTGTACAATATGGGGAGATGAGCCAAGTGGCCCTGAGATCAGTCTCCTCTATAGAATGCTGTCTCGGCTCAACTGCTGATGGGGCTGACCTTAGCGTCATGGTCTAGACATCCTGTGGATAACAGTCCTTAGGCTAAGAACAAGGTCCTGCAGACTGCTAGACTGTTCTTTCAAACTCAGTTTGAAATGGAGATAGTGTTTAAACATCACCCAGGCAGCATGGCTGGTTTCTGCTTCTTCCAGGACCAGGTTTGACATCAGTCTTCTTTGCAGCTTGTCTTGTCTGAGAAGGACTCTCAGGATTTTTGCTTACTCTGGCAGAGAGGGCTGCGAGAATCTGGTAGGTTTCAGGGGCTTTCTGAACCTGTTTGAGGTACTGAGGTGTATTGAGTAGCTTACTTTTCTGATTAAAGAGTTTTCCTGCAGGATGGAAGGTGCCCGTCTCAGAGGAAACTGTCACACAGCATATAACCCTTTGTCAGCCCAGCCCTTGAGCTCAGGAGGAATGGAAATTTTTCTGAGGACAAAGCCCCAGCCCTGAGAGGGGCTCTGCATTCCAGACCTGCCTGGCTTTGCTTCCACTCCCTGAACTCTGGGCCCCTCCATTCCAGAAGTCTGGCCTTCCTGAGAGCAGGAGAGACCTAGTCCCACTTCACTGAACTGCTGAAATTGGCTGAGGCTTCCTGGCTGTTCTGTATGCCAGGTAAAGTAAGGCCACTCCATGCAACTCTGCTGGAGCTTGCTCTATCATCCTGCATCCTGGGATCTCTGTGCTGGGAATATGGTGTGAGGATGATTAAAGCTCCCGAATCCCTCTTGCTATAGTGAGGGGGTGGCCAGCACCCCCTGAATGGAATCTCAGGTTTTCCACCCACAACTGCTCAGGTGACTTTGAGCTCCAGGGGCTTGTGTCCTGTGCTCATTCTGTCTAATTCTGTGAAGCCATTTATAACACCAGCTTTTCTGAGCAGGGGGAACCTGTGGCAACACAGAGGTCATTCCTCTCCTGTGGGAAAAGCATCCTCTCTTCTCTGGCACCTCTCCTCCTTCTCCTCATGCCCCCTCCATGCCCCTCACCTCCTTCCTTCCTCACATTCTCTTCCTCTCCTCCCCCCTCTCCCAGCCTTTCCCATCAAAGAAAACAGTTTGTGAGCAACTTCTTTGCCTGGGAGAGCTCCAGCAAACTGCATACTGCAGAAAAGTTCAAAGATGGCTGGATAACACCACTGGACACCAAGATCTGAAAGACAGTGGAGCAGTCCTGGTTGTCACAGCTCAGGCAGGATTCAGAGAGCCTTACAATGGCCCAGATGTTTGTGTCCACCTACACTCTGTGTGTTGAGACCTCAGTTCAGGGGATGGGGTTAGGGGTGGGGCCTTTCAGAGGTACAGGTCTCAGTGTAATTGAGGGTTTGAGGTGAGCAGAGGGAACCAGGGTGCTTCCATGGAAGGACACAGTGGTTCATCTGAGACCCAGGAGTGGGCCCTCAAAACACAAAACTGCCAGCTCCTTGACCTTGGGCTCCTCTGGCTCTGAAACTGTGAAATCAATGTCTGTTTATGAGCCACACAGTCTAAGTGATTTTCTTCTCAGAGTTTTACTCTGAGAAGGCAGTTCCAGAGTGCCCTGCTGAAGGCCCTCAGCCAGAAGCTCACATGGCACAAGAACAAAGCAGACTTGAACTAATTACGAATGGGCAACATGGAAAACTTTCACAAATGGCTGAGCAGCAACGCCTGCACTTCTCGGGCATGGTAAAAACCTAAACCAGAACTTGCAGTTAAACGAAGGCTAGCTAACATGGGCCTGGGTGACGGCAAAGAGTCAGGATAAGAAAGAAATCTATTTAGAGAGCTGCTCTTAGAGAGAAAGAGAGGGCAGGTTAGACACTCATGAAGGCAGTGGTAGGACAGCTGGGAATGTGTAGAAACAGATGCCATTCCACAGAAGGAAGAAAGCTGAAGAGACTGTAGCCAGCCCGCGCACCGAGAGTGTGACTGTACAGGCCTTGCCCTCTCCCCATTCCCTCTGCCCTGCTAATGCCATTAGATTACATTCCTAAAGCTGGCCACCAACATCTATTCTTTTATTGGGCCACTTCCTCCTCCTTAGGGTGACTACCAAGGTCCAGCTATCTGAGCCTCCTTTGGCCGCCCTAGTTAACATACCTAAATAAAATCAACCACCTTAACCTAACATTGAGTTTCCCATTTTACCTTTATAAATCACCATTTGCCTTTGTGCCACATCTGTCCCTTCTCTATCAAGAAGCAGCCCGTTGTCATCATCCCCATGCTCCCCCCACTTCTCCTGCAGCCCTGGGACAAACCTCCCTCCTCCTCTCTCTTGTTCTTTTCCTGCTTCTCTCTCATCTTCTATCTCTTGTCTTTGTCTCTTATCCCCCTGTCCTTGTCCCTGTGGGACAAATAAGTCCCCTTTGTGCTGAGAACTTGCTCCTGGGGTGTCTTGAGCCAATCCTAGTCCTTTTCAAAAGGCAAGCCAAGCTCTACCATGGTGGCTGTTCTAGGGGAGGAGTCGGAAGCTCAGACAAAGGTCAGCAAGGAGGCCTTCTGCCCAGAGCCTGGTTGGTCTATCCTCAAGTGGAAGTCAAACCTCAAATCCAGCTGCTCTTCTTGTTAGGAACAATCACTCTCCTGGCCACGTGGGCCAGATGTGGAAAACAGTGTCCCAGCTCTGAGGGCTGTGGACTGGAGCCATCCTGACAAGGAGCCTGTTGTTTAAAGCTGATCTAGCTTGGAGGCCAAGAACAGGGAACCATGGCAATACAGGGGCCTGCCACAGGGCTCCAGGGTGAGAGCCTGGGCGGCAGCTGCAGAGAGTAGGGGGCTGGTACTGAGAGCTCAGTGGGTCCCCCTGGCAGGAACCTGGTACAGGCAGCAGACTGCATGGGGGGAGGGACTCCACCCTTGGTGCCTGTAGGTGACTCTACAGTTTGCCAGCACACAGCCTGGGCCGGCAAGTGTGTCAATAACTAATTTTGAGTGTCCCCCGTGGGGTCTGAGGTCCCTGGAGCTGCAGTGCTCTATCCCAAATCACAGACTCTGCTTTAGCAGGCCTTGAAAGTAGGAAGACAGGTCCACACACAGGACAAGCTTATGAGCGCCCTCTGCTTCTATTCAGTACAGAGCTTGAATTCTTAGCCCCAGCAGTATGGCAGGAAAGGAATTGAAAGTTCTAGCTACATTTATATACACATTAAATTATTTTGTGTTTACAAAGATTTAAATATGTAACCAGAAAACTCTGAGATCTGATTGAAAAGAAAACTTCCAACAAGTTAACAGAATATAAAATTGACATGAAAAATTATTAGGTTTTTTTACATTGAATAACAGTAACAACCATGCCACAAAACCAGGAAGGTGATCCAAGTCACATCAGCCAAAAAACGAATCCAAGGAATAAACCTAAGGAAGGAGGTGTTAAAATCAAATTTCTACATAACCTATACAGCACGAAGGACATTAAAGAGCACAGTAGTAGAAAGAACACCTGTATTCATGGATTGGGCAATTCAATGTTGTGAACATGGCGATATTACTAAAATCAAGCCTCAGCTTCAATACGAATTTCTGTCAAATCCTAATGTTATCATTCCTCACAGAAATAGAAAATAATCCTACTATTCATATGGGAGCTCAGACCATCTAAAACTGGAGGAGTTATAATATCTGGTTTTAAACTACACTACAGAGCTGCAGTCACTAAACCAGGGTTTAGTGTGGTACAATACATGGCACAGACAAAAGTCTACTTGAAGATTCAGGATATAGACAGAGGCAATACTGTGGCACGGTGAACTGTACACAGACAGCCTGGTTCCCTAGTTGAGGATAGGCCTTGAACTCCAGAGACCTGGTGGGCAATGACTTCTGCCTTCATGGGACAGAAGGAGTTCGGCCACATCTCCTGGGTCCCTGGCTCCTGTCACAGCTACAGCCTTCCACAGCGCCCCTCCCCCAGAGAGGTGTGTGGCCATCAGTCATTGTAGGCAATGCCCCAAGCTGCTGGTATTCTGTCTGAACTCCACCCCCACAGTTACCTGGCAACAGCCAGGATGACTCAGCCCAGTATAAAAGGAGTTGCTTGCCTCCCTCTTCACTTTCTTACTCTTACTCTGACTCTCTTGCGTCTCTCTTGCCCTCATGTTCCCCCTCTCCCCATTTCCTTCCTCCCTCTCTCCATGTGGCCATGGCTGGCCTCTGCTTCTCTACTCTCTCCCTCTCTCTGCCTTTCTACAATAAACATCTTAAAACTATGGATTGCCTCAGCAGGTTTCCCTCTAATGAGCTGTGTGTCTAACCTCTTGCCTGGAAGCTTCTCTGCGCTCCAGCCCTGGCCGCCAACCCAAGCTGCCAGCTGAGCAAGCCCAAGCTGTCAGATAAGCAAGCCAGATTCTCTCCTCCCACAGTAACCTGCCAGAGCTTTCCTCCTACTCTTTCTTTCCCCTTCGCCGCCCCCCCGCCCCCCGGGCTAGAGTCTGCCCGAGGGTCCCCACCTGTTCTCAGCTCTTCCATGACATACAGTGGCGTCTGGGATGTCCGAGAGTGAGAAATTGTTGTCCCTGGCCTCTATGAGGCCCCCAGGGGAGTCTGTGGTGCCCGAGACTCTAGCAGGGACCCCAGACTGCACCTTCTTCACCCCCCCGGAGTGGGATCCCGCAGCTTCTCATAGCCCTACGCTGCCGGGCAGTTCCGTTGGGGTGTGCAGGCAAAACTTCCCGATTCCGTCTCGCCCAGTGGCCCTAGCCCCAAGTAGACGCGGGACCCCATTTTTGTCTTATATATTGCTTTCTGCATAGGACTGAAATTATACAGGAAATAATCCCAAGACAAATAGAACTGTGTGAAACTAAAATTCTTTCTGCACAGCCAAAGAAATAATCAGCAGTGAAGACGTGGCCCACAGAGGGAAGGAACAGCCAACAGGAGAATGACCTATAGAATATATAAATTACTTAAAATATTTAACACCACGTTAGTATTTCTGGATTATCTCACTCAGGATGATCTTTTTAGTTCCATTCATTTGCTTGAAAATTTCATGATGTTCTTGTTTTTTAATAGCTGAGTAGTATTACATTGTAGAGAGGAACCACTTTTTATTTATTCATTCTTCAGTTAAGGGACATCTGGGATGTTTCCAGTTTCTGACTATTATGATTAAAGCTGTTATGAACATAATTGAGCAAGTGTCCTTGTCAGATGGTGGAGCATCTTTTGGGCATATATGCCCAGGATTTGGTATAGCTGGGTCTTGAGCCTTAACTATTTCCAATTTTCTGAGAAACTGTCAAATTAACATCCAATGTGGTTGTACAAATTTGCATTCTCAGCCACAGAAACTTCAACCCACATTTTTAAAAGCCTATAAGAGGTGCAAGGATAAAGAAGGAGCAAAAAATGAGGGAATGGCTAACTGATAACTGGTCCAACCCGTGTCCCTGTCCCGTGCCATGAAAGCCTACCTCTGGCACTATTAATGATACATTGCTATGCTTGCAGACAGAAGCCTAGCAGAATAGTCATCTGAGCGTCACTGATGGAAACAAATACAGCCAAGCATTAGGCAGAACTCAGGGACTCTTGTTGGAAGGGTAGGGAGGATTGAAAGAGTCAGAGAGGTCAAGGACACCACAAAAAAAAAACCAACTCCAAAAACAAAAAACAAACAAAAACAAACAAACATCTTACAGATTCAACTAACATGGCACATAGGGGCTCCCAGAGAACCACCAACCAGACAGCATACATGGACTGGACCTAGACCCCCTACACATATGTAACAGATGTGCAGCTTGGTCCTCAGGTGGGACCTCCAACAGCAGGAGCTGTTAACCACTGTTTCTGACTCGGTTGCCTGATGTGTAACAGATGTGCAGTTTGGTCCTCAGGTGGGACCTCTAACAGCAGGAGCTGTTAAGCGTTGTCTCTGACTCTGTTGCCTGATGTGTAACAGATGTGCAGCTTGGTCCTCAGGTGGGACCTCTAACAGCAGAGCTGTTAACCGCTGTTTCTGACTCTGTTGCCTGATGTGTAACAGATGTGCAGCTTGGTCCTCAGGTGGGACCTCCAACAGCAGGAGCTGTTAACCGCTGTTTCTGACTCTGTTGCCTGATGTGTAACAGATGTGCAGCTTGGTCCTCAGGTGGGACCTCTAACAGCAGGAGCTGTTAAGCGTTGTCTCTGACTCCGTTGCCTGTCTTTGGATCTCTTCCCCTACCTGGACAGTCTTGTCTAGTCTCAATAGATGTACCCAACCCTACTACAACATAATATGCCAAGGTGGTTTCATATCCATGAAGATCTCCCCTTCTCCTCGGAGAACGGGACAAAGGCTTAGGGAAGGGGAGTGGAGACTGAGTGACTGGGAGGAGAGGAGGGAGGAGAAGCTCCATTTGGGGTGTAAATAAATAAGTTAATTAATGAAAAAAAAATTAACCCCGAACAACACATCAACTGATGTGAGCAGGGGAACTGAACAGTGAGCTTGCAGTGTGGTAAACCCTGAAGGAATCAGTGAACTCAGGGGGGTTCATGTCCAACAAGGGGACTTGACCTTCTCCAGTTCTGTCATCTGAGGGCCCGCCGACAGGACGTCTGCAGAGCCACGGCTTCTCTGGTAGAACTGAGGTCCATGTGATTCATTTCTTGCCATCTTGTGTCCTGACGTAGGCTGGAGAACCAGGCTCCATCCCAGCCTGTCCTGGACCACCCCTGTGCTCCTGTTGAACTCCTCACCTCTGGAGTCCACAGCCTCCCTTCTCATTAGCTTTGAGCATCCACAGGCTCTCAACACAGCCAGGTCTCATTCCCTACAGACAAATGGATGCACGAGGCACCACGAGTCCATATGCCAGCCTGTGTTCTGAGTTCAGTGAAGACTGCCCTGGCTTCTGGTCTTAGCCCAACTTCCCTCCCAACAGGAACTCTGCCTTCCACTCCCCACTCTGCAGTTCCTAGACTTAGTCATCCACCTGCTCCGAGACACAGAAGGTCATCTCGGGAGAAGGGTTTCAGTTCCTGTGGGACTGTCCACACTCCATGGCCCTGGAGACAAGTGCTAGTCCCACAATGACATCTTTGTGCCTCTCTGGACCAAAGGTTGACAGGCTCAAGTGTCCATAAACAATATTAGTGAGGACCCTGTGATAAGCCCTGGACTGTGCTGAGGAGCTGGCATGGCCTGTGTCTTGATGTTAGTATAGAAGGTGCTGGGCAGGAAGCCTGTCATACTGGGTGTGAGAGGGTGGGGTCGATGCCCTTTAGGAGAGATCAGGAAGCAGGTTAGCAGTTCTCTGTCATGGGAGAGGTCTCTGTGCCTGTCAGGTTGTCCTTCATACCATGCATGAATCATTCCTGTAAGCATGTCCCCACATAGGCACATGTCTCAATCCTTGTACAGGAGGAGAACAACATGCACACATGATTCCCAGAGCCAGGGCCACCGTCAGTTTGTTTCTGACTTGGGCTGTGTCTGAAAGTCGAAAGCCGAACCTCACAGCTCCCTGAGCCTGTGGTAGACACTTTCTGACACACTGACAGCCTCACAGCTTCCCGGTCCAGTGCCTGCATCCCCTCCATGTTTTCCCAACCCACGGTCTCAATGAATAGAGGTTAAGTAAATTTACATGCTGTTATGTTGGAATCCTAAGCACCCTCCAGAGGCCCGTGTGTTAAAGACTAATCCCCAGCTAGTGGGCCTGTTCTAGAGTGTTCTGCAGACTGAAGGCATAGGGCTAGTAGAAATGAGTCACAGAGAGCACATCCTTCAGCTAAATCCTGTTCTGGCCTAGTCTTGCCAGACTCAGAAAGACAAATTCTGCATGTTTTCTTTCATTTGCAGAATGTGTGACATGAAAGTCCAAGGGTGACTGTGTGCGGGAAGGTAGAGTCTGAAGGAAGGAAGTAATGGGTGCTGGAAAGACAAATGTCACATTTTCTCTTGTGGAGAATACATATTCATCTTACTTGGACATATCTGTTTTGTCAGGTCTACTTCAGAGTTCTGACTCTTGTCTATCTGACTGAACTCTAAACACATAAGGCCATGCAGGATGTGAGTCAAACTGGCCCCAGTGGGTCCCAAATGGCTGTCTATCAAGATGCAGCCCACTACAGATTCCCAGTGAATTTTGGAGGTTCCTCCAGCTAGCCCTCTTGCACCTGCAAAGGGAGCCAGGCAGCAGTGTGCCCTTCTCTGTTTGCCATCCTCTGCCCTGACCATCCCCATCCCTGACTCAGGCAGGTGCCCTGGGATGCTGCCACACCAGTTCCCAGCAGGAAGCCTTGTAGAGAGGATTCCACCCCCAAACCACTTCCTGCAACCTTAAGCTATGCCTTAGCTTTGTCTTTACATCTGTATTATTCAGTATCCATTACACAACCACCTCTGCTCTATCTATTGTGCGGTTCTGCTTCTTGGTTGAACTCTGATTCGTGTAATTATAAATTATTTAAAAGGTCATAAATGTTATGGGGAACATCAAATGGAACAAGTCGTACAGGCAATGTTGATACAGTGGGTGTTTTGAATGTTAAATTGAATTGTCTGAGCCAACCTCACCAAGGTGACATTTGAACACAAAATTGACTATGGTGGAAGAACATTCACTGTGGGAGGAACACGGGGTACAGACCTGGGGGAGAGAACTGGGCTTGTTCCAGGAGCAGACTGAGGGCAGGATGTCTATAGCGGGCAATGCCCATGAAAACTGGCCAAAACCCAGGTCCTGAGAGAGCAGGTCAGCAAGGGTGGCTATGAGCCATTGGGTAAGGACATTAGCTTTCTCTGTGAGAGCAACGGGGAGACCTGAAGGGCTTTAACCCATCACAATGTGGCACATTTTTAGAGTCCTTCCAGGTGTTATAGTTGTGGACTATATAAAACCAAGACTTTATTGGAGATAGCAAATGAGACAGCAGGGAAGATAGCTAGAAAGGCTGCAATAAATGACCCAGGCCAGAACGATGGTATGATGTTACCTACCTGGGAAGAACAAAGAATGGACTTATATGCCTACCACAAATAAAGAGAAAATGGGAAAGAATCTGCAAAATCATTTTTATATAATGGACCACAAACAATGAAGGCTTTGAGTCCTTGGAGTGACTTACTGTTGGGAGCAGGCCGATGTCAGCCACATAAGCATAGCACGAGCACGTCACTCACCTAAGCATGCGCTTGACTATACTTTGCCCATCCCACTGTACCCTCCCCAAAAGGGTCACGCAGTATCAGCAGGCACTGCTGAGCCAATGACAATGTTGGCAGACATTGCTAGCCAATCAGGCATGGACACATCCGCACAGGAGAGCTTAAAAGCTGACTGCCCCGTGGGTCGGGGTCTCTCTCTCTCTCATTTCAATAAGGGCGCTCCTAATAAAGTGTGATTGAGAAGGATCCTGGTGTTGTCGTCCTGCCTGAAAGTGGGGGGACGCGACAACTTACAATATGAGGTCACTCTTGTCACAGCATCTTGAAAGCTGTGGGGAATTTGAACACAAAAGAAAATGTCTGCAAAAGGGCCAGGATCTGGCTGAGTGGAAGAGATGGTAGTGGGACTTAAGGTCAGGAGCAATGACTGCAATATGTGAGACTCGGGGAGAAAACCCCCACACTCAGGAAGAACCCCAGAAATATGTTTGTCGAGGGTTCCATGAACAGCCATGGTGTGCCAGGAGCGGGAACAGCTCCTCACATGGGGAAGGGAAGGATGACCTCAAGTTAGAAATGATTCTAAAAACTGTCAGGAGAACACCTGGTAGCAAGGCAATGGACTTCTGAAGGAGTTGAAACAATTCGAGGGGAAAGGGCCGGCTTCAATACGTCTCAGAGAGAATCAACACCCACCTACTCAAACCTCGGAACAGTGATGTGGATGTCAAGGAGAGGGAGGTGCAGGATAGTGACGAGTCAGGGGACACATGGAGCTCAGAATGGCCATGTGCCATCTGCTGGACCATGGCAGGACCACTGCCGAATCAGCCCGAGGAAGAAGGGGCCATGACAGGCAACAGGATACATCTTTAAAGCTATAGCAACTGACTTTTCAAACCTCAGCAAAAGACACAGCACACTGTAGAGGTCATTGCCCCAAACAACTGGGCAGTGCTTTCCATGCAAGCCAGGCTCAGATCTGTGCCATGCTGGCTTCAGAAGGCTTGGCCCTTCTACGGGGAAGTGGGTATCAGACAATGTATTCCATTTTCTACTGTTATGGAGAGCTATTTACTCTGTCTTCAGCTGGCCTAGCCTTCTTGTAAGGAAGAGAAGCCTGGAGCTGGTTCACAGCCCCCAGCTTTAGTTGCCAGTCGATCCCTGTGGTATGTCCTGACACTGAGGTAGAAGCCAGAACCTGCGGCTCCTCAGGTCTAGTTTCTTGCCCTGAGCACTTTCCAGACCTACAAGTGTTTAGTGTGTATCAGAACTCCATTCCTTCCTGTGGTTCACTGAAGTCCTCCTCAACCCCTGTCAAAAAAAAACAAACCATATGTATTCATCTACTCTTCAGTTGGCAAGCATAGCTACCACCATGGGATTATTAGGAAATGTGCTACTGTGGGCCTTCACATACACATATTCACGAGGACTTAACATTCTCCTAGGTATGAAGCTGCCCAGTCAGGATCCTTCTCCACCCTGACATCTGGAGAGCTGGAAGGTTGCCTGGCACAGTGACTGTACCATCTCACAGTCCCATGTGTAAAGTCCAAAGGTCCCCATTTCTCCGGGGGCTTGGTAACACTTATGGCTGCCCCTTTGTTGTTGACTGACAATGAACTTGAAGATCCACCTGCAAATGTTTACAAAGTCAAGCCAAAATTAATCTCACCATAGTGACCCAGTAGGTTTAGATATCAATTCAATCTTTGACATTTACATATGAGTGATTCCCAGTAGCCATTGTCCCTGATAACCCCCAGTTCACACCCCTTCATGTGTACAGACATTCCAAGGAAGTAGCTCACTGTGAGTCAGGAGAGCCGAGCAAGTTACTGAGCCTGCATTGGTTGACAGGCGGATGGATAGGCAGATGAAAAGATGGATGGATCATTGTTGCAGGAATGAGGGAATGAATGAAATCTGGGAAACAGCGGTCTAAGCAACATGAACTTCTTTTAGGGAGGAGGGAGTTTCTGTCATTTCACCTCTGGCCCTGAACAAGGTCACTCTGCCTTGTTCTCCAGGTACAAGCCTGGAGTCATTCCCCACCTCTGGACTCACCCTGCCCTGGAATGCTAGAGATAAAGTTCCTTTGGGTGAGGCAGGTACACAGTATGCCTACAGACTCTTCTTCCCTCGCTGACTGACCTGTGTTCCAGCCTCTGGGACCCTCCATGCTTCCCCCCTCCCAACATCTCCTTTCTTTTTTTTTTTCTCCTCCTCCCTCTTCTTCCTCCTCCCCCTCCTCTCTCTATCCTTTCTCCTCCTCTCCCATCTCTGGTAGGGCGCAGCAGGCAGGAAGACAAGGAGTCTGAGGCCCCTAGAACATGGTGATCTTATCCACCCCGGTGAAACAACAGTCTAGAGATTGTTAAGGCTAGAAGGCATGGCTGTCCTTTGCTCTGCAGTGGCCCACCATGTATCAAGTATTAAGGACCAAATATATCAAAGGAAGAGACAGGAACCTCGGGCCTAGGTCCCCATGACATACCTAGACCTCAAGGGGTGCTCAAGTCCCTACCATATTTAAACCCTGGGTCCTTCCCCCAAGGAGGGTTAGGTCCATGCCTGATGTTGGCTGCCACCCCCCTACCACCACCATACTTAGATTTTAGATCCTTACAAGAAGATCTTGAAGTCATGCCTTACATCAGCATCTTCCCTCTGAGTATGGGCTCCTGGGCTTCTGTTTTCATTCACAAGCCAAAAATTATGTGTAATTGTCCTGGACCCAAAAGGCTGGTAAACAGCACACATATAGTAATGAACTGAAGAATACAGCGGGCAAGCGCCCTACATGAGAACCACCTAGGAAAAACTGCAGACAGCACAGACAGAATCCTGTGTTAGTCGACATGATCGGTCACATCACAAAGGACATGATCACTCACGGTTGACAATCCTGCCAAAACTGTTTAAGCAGACCCAACTACTAGCAGAGAAGTAGCCAGCAGAACAAGCCTTGGGGGGCATTGGATGGATTCACACTGCAGTGTGTGGAGACCTCCTTATGCCCCGGGTGACAGGGTGGCCAATGAGAACCATCACATTAAGCAATGGGATCAAACTAATCAGTGGAAGATTTGAAAAGACCAAGCTAGCTCCATGTGATTTAACTGTGTGTAAAGGCTACTCTCAAAGTCTGGCCAGCAAACACTCCATATTAGGAAAAAGTAACTGGCCATGTGCTCATCAGGATAGGGGTCTTAGAACATCACCACGGTCTTTGGGTGTAGGCAGCAAGGCCTAGAGACACATCTGAGAACTTCCTGGACTGTGGAACTGGTTCTTGCTGCAATTTTGCTCATTTATGTGCCAATATTAGAAGGATAGAGAGGCTGCTCAGTAAATAAAAGGCTTGCTGCTAAGCCCTATGACCTGAGTCCCATCCTAAGACCCACATCTCGAAAGGAGAGAAGTCTGTGGGCTAGCCCTGTTGGGATCTTTTACCCACATGGTAGGTTCAAAGTGGAATACAGTTACAACACACTGACACACAGGACTGCTCAGCACCTGCAGTGGAGTTTCTCTGGTGCGGGAAGCCTGAGGAGGGACTGGAGGAGAGACCCATGTTGGGAAAAAGCAAGTGACGTTGGTCAGGATGGTTACATGATGAGAGTTAACCCAGCAGCCAGGCGAGCTGGCCCCGGAGGTCTCCAGATGAGGTCCTGCGGTCCCTGCTCCTTGTAACTGAACATGGCTGAGGGTCAGGGGATAAAAGGAGTGGCCATGGCCACTGTGGAAGTCAGCATGAAGATTCCTAAACACAGAAAATAGAACGTCCATCTGAGATCTCCTAGGAATATACCCGAAGGCCTCTAAGTCAGCACACCACAGCAACATTCGGAGTTGTTTATTCTGCTCCATTTGCAGAAGCCAAGATACAGCCCAGTCTAGATGCCATCAAGATGAACCGACAGAGGAAATATGGTGTGCATACACAAATGTGGGACACACACAAAATAGAATTTTATTCAACCATAAACAAGAGTGAAATAGCGACATTTGCAGCAAAATAAATCGAAGTAGAGATTATTGTATTAGGTTGAATAAACCAAATCAGAAAGAGAATACAGAATCTTGATCCTCATAAGCAGAGTCTAGGTTTTTTTTTTAATTGAATTTTTTGTTTTTGGTTTTGGTTTTGGTTTTTTGGTTTTTTGAGACAGGGTCTCTCTGTATAGCCCTGGCTGTCCTGGAACTCACTCTATAGACCAGGCTGGCCTCGAACTCAGAAATCTGCCTGCCTCTGCCTCCCAAGTGCTGGGATTAAAGTTGTGTGCCACCACCACCCGGCAGGTTTAATTGAATTTTTTAAAGATTTTATTTATTTATTTATTTATTTATTTATTTAATGTATATGAGCACACACTGTAGCTGTACAGATGGTTGGGAGCCTTCATGTGGTTGTTGGGAATTGAATTTTAGGACCTCTGCTCACTCTAGTAGGCCCCGCTTGCTCAGTTCCTGCTGGCTCCAGTCCAAAGATTTATTTATTATTATATAATAAGTACACTGTTGCTATCTTCAGACACACCAGAAGAGAGTGTCAGATCTCATTATGAGTGGTTGTGAGCCACCATGTAGTTGCTGGGATTTGAACTCAGGACCTTTGAAAGAGCAGTCAGTGCTCTTACCCGCTGAGCCATCTCACCAGCCCCTAGATCTTTTTTTTATGACTTATATTATCTATTGTGGGTTTGTGTGTATGTGTATGTATGTGCAGCTCTCCTTATGGCCAGAAGATGGCATCAGATCCTCTGGAGTAGTTACTTGAAGCTGTGAGACACCCGACATGACTTCTGGGAGCTGAACTTGAGTCCTCTGGAAGAGTGGGAGGTGCCCTTAACCAGTAAGCCATCTCCCCATCCCCAAGGTCTAGAATTAAATTGTGTGTGTGTGTGTGTGTGTGTGTGTGTGTGTGTGTTGTGTTGTGTTTGTGCGATGAGAATAGGAGACCATGAAAATGTTAGCGAAAATGAAACGGGGCCTGGAGAGATGACTGAGCCGTTAAGAGGGCTGCTCTTCCATAGGACCCAGGTTCAATTCCTAACACCCACATGGCAGTTCACAACTGTCTTTCTGTAACTCCTGTCCCAGGGAATCTGACACTCTCATACAGACAAACATGCAGTCAAAACATCAATGTACATAAAATATAAAAATCAATGAATTCTTGAGAGGGGGAAACAGGGGCGGGGGGGGGGGGGGGGGATCCAGGTTGAAGCCGGGAAAGGGTTGTGGAATATAGGAATATACGTGGCTTGAAAGCACAAAATGGGGGCCAGTGGATGAGGGTCTGAAAACAAGAGGGGAGGGTGAATAAGAGCAGAACATAATGATCCGACAGTGCTTGGCATGTGGAGCACATTTTTAATCCCAGCGCTAGGGAGGCAGAGGCAGGTGGATCTCTATACATTTGAGACCAGCCTTGTCTACATAGTGAGTTTTAGTTTGATTTGGTTTGGTTTGCTTTGGGTTTTGCTTTGGTTTTTTGAGACAGAATCTCTCTATAAAGCCCTGGCTATCTTCAAACTCCCTCTGTAGACCAGGCTGACCTCAGACTCACAGAAATCTGCCTGCCTCTGCCTCCCAAGTCCTGGGGTTAAAGCCTGAGCTACTCCCACCCCCACTAAGTAGTGAGTTCCAAGCCAGCCAGGACTACATGGTGGGGCCTCACTCAAAACAAAAATAAACAAGAAAGTACATATAAAAATGAAAACATTTAGAAGATTTTTATTTTTAATTGTATGTATGTGTGGGCAGGTTGCACATGTGTGTGCAGTGCCCACAGAGGCTAGAAGAGGACGTGGGATCCCCTTGAGCTAGAGTTACAGGTGGTTGTGAGCCACACAATATGGATGCTGGGGACTGAACTTGAGTTCTCAGCAATATGCTCTCTTAACCACTAAGCCATCTCTAGCCCACAAAATAAAAAAATAAAAAAATAAAAGCCTTTTTAAAAGAAAAGAAGGAGATGGGAGCAGGGTGAGGTTGAAGTCAGTTTTGGCCTCCCCAAGGTGAAGTAATGGTGAGTTCCAGACTCAGCCTCTAGTGAAGTCCAGGACCCTGCAGGGCAGGTAGACCAAAGAGAAAGCCATGCGCGCAGCTCAGAGGAAGAGGCAAAGGCAGCAACCATAGCTCAGGCTCTCTGCAGCCAGTCAGCCACTGAATGTCACAGCCACTACCTGGAACAGGGTTCTCAGGGCCTGGAGGACTCTCCAGTCAAAAGGCTGAGCAGGAGGTGGCTGGCTGTCAAGGCAGGATCGTGTGTGCACAGGAATCTGTGGGCAAGGACAGAGGTGCTGAGAGGCCTCGCTGCCATCCTGTCGTGAATCCACATGAGAGTCCTTGCCCCCATCGCCCTGGATTCTAAAGAGGGTAGAGGGGTGTAGCCCCTCGATTCTGAGTGTCAGGTAGAGTCTATAGACTCTAGGAACCATCACTGTTTGCATGGGGCCCTGCACACCCAATGCTGGCAGGAAGCCTACAGGTTCAGCAAGGAATGAGGACATTTGGGCACCTTCACACAGCTGATATTTGAAGACACCTGGCTACACATGCTCGCACACACACACATATGCACATGCATGCACATGCGCACACACCGCACGTGCACACACATGCACACGCACACACCCCTCCTGGATGGACCAGCTGTCTTGTGGGACAGAACAAGAGCAAGAGAACGAAAGCCTGAGGCCATGTGGTACCGTCTTTCGGAAGGATGGTGGCCTGCTTGGTGAGCTGCAGGATATGACATGTGTCCAGGAATTCTCGCAGACTCAGGAAGCTAGAGATGTTCTGTCTGTCTGCAGTTGGAGACAGAATTGGTGCAGCAGGGGTCTCCATACGACATTTAGAAGGCTGAATTCTGATCTTCTGTGCTCCTTCTCACTGTCATTCTGTCCGTACACTCCACTGTAGCCATCCCTGAGCACATCCAGGCCTGCTGTTTGCTTAACACTCATCAGCTCTGCGCTGCTCTTTCCACAGATCCCTCTCTGTAGCCCAGGCTTGTGCCCTCCTCCGGACCGTGTCACCTTCATCTACCCTCCCCAATACTTTCACTAACACTCCCTTGTCCCCATCGGATCTAGCCACCTAGTCCTAATGCTCCATTTCCCAGAGCTCGGAAACTCACACTCCACATCCCTACCTCCTCTCGGACAGCACCCCAACACTCGCGCATAGGCTGTCTCATATTGCAGCTCCTGCATCTAGACCCCTCCTGGAGAGGGTCTCCAGTTGACCTAATCCACTGCCACCACCTCCAGCCCTGCCCACAGCAAGCTCCACTTCTACAGCCCCTCTTAGACCATCCTTCACAAGCCATCCCCCCTCCTGGCTACCCAGCCCTACCTGCCAGCCTTGTCTTCTCTTCATCCTCCCCCACCTCTATGTCTCTGGTCCCCGGGCACTCCACCATCATGGCTCTGACACCCAAAGATGATTCTACACATGGTACTCACTGAAAAGCAGCAGGCTCTTGTAGTTGCTGCCTGCACGCCCCAGGCGGAGGTATACCAGGCCATATGTGTAGTCAGTGGACAGCACATGGAAGCCCTTTACCCCCTTGACTGCAAGAGAAGCACCAGTGGTCACTGGTGCCTGCACATCCGTGCCCACCCACGGCACAGAGCCCTCACTGACCTCACCTCCCAGGCTAAGCCATTCAAAGGAATTCAGCTCTGGAACCACAACCCGCCTGCTCACCCATCCTGGGTGTCCGGCCTGCCTGCCGCATGCTCGGTTTCCGTGGCCCAGACATCCTACTCACGGGTATTCCTGAACACAGGTCTCTTCCTGTCTTTCTTCAGAGTCACCTCCCTGGACTGGCATCCCCGAGGCCTGGAGGACAGATACTGTGAGCTGCAGCCAGAGGGCTCTTCTTAACCACTGGCTGCCACCTCTCCAGCCAACTTCTCCCAAGTCTACTTGCCCTCTGTCCCTAGAGCCGAGGGATGGGAAGTGGGGTGGGAAGGCAAGGTGGCCAGTTTGGAGGATAATCTTCTCATTTGGGCAAAGGCCTGCTCAGAGCTGAGAGATTCACTCCCAACACCCTCTCCCTTCCACCCACTATTTCATAAGTTACTCCTTGGATTTTAGGGGACAAAGAGGTAGTGGAGGCATCTGACAAGGCTGTGTCCTCTCAGGACTCCACACTGCTTCCTGCTTCTCTGGCTAGCCTGCAAAGGTGTACCAGGACCACTCCCACACCACATCCGCTCACCTGCTGAAGCCAATGACCACCCTGAGCAGCACACCCCCTTACCTGCTGAAGGCGATGACCACCCTGAGCTGGCCTGTTTTGTGCACCTTGACCACAGATGCCCCCAGCTTCCTCTTGTCTCTAGCCGGTAGGAACCCCTGGGTGTCTGTGGCAATGGCAATAATGTACCAGAAGCCTGAAAACTGCGGAGGCATGGGGGAAGGACAGTGTGAGCCGCTACACCATGATGCCTGTCCAAGCTCCCAGCCAGAGGGCAGACCTAGTAAGTGATTCTTTCCCAAGACCCAGACCACATCTGTATCTACAGGGGAGTACTACCCTGTCTGCCCAGACAAGACTGAAGAGGAGCCAGTGCTTGGCTGGTCAGGTGCCCCAGAGGCTGAAGCCTGGGCTGGGTCCACCCTACCCACCAAGAGGCCCCTTCCCTCTTGGCCTGCCTGTGACACGAATGCTCAGTCCTTCCACTTGCCCCTGATCCCCTAGCCACCGGCTCTTCCCTGCAGCCAATCCCTTGCTCCTAGTAACCCTGTGATTGTGTGTGCTATTCACACTGTGAGGCTAGCCGCTATGCCCACAGTCCTGCTTCAGGACACATCTAGTGCTTGGCTCTCCACCCTGCTGTTCCTCTTACAGCCTCAGCTCCTTTGTAGAGGTGTCTGTGAAGGGGCCCCAGGGCTGGGGCCATGTTGGGAGAGAACAAGGAACCAACGTAGCTGGCCTCCACAGCTGCCATGTTCTGCCCTCCTGCTGGGAACATTACCTTAGATGGTCTCACAGCCAGAGCTGGTCCTTGCAGTCTTTAGCCCTAGCACCTAATGAAGTACCAAGGGGCATGCACCTCACCTTGCTCCAGTTGAGAGTCTGGGCCTCCTTAGGGAAAATCTCCTGTGTCCAGGACACCACAGCCAGGACTAGGGTTATGGCCAGGGCCATCTCCAGCTTCATCCTTAGCTCAGTTTAAACCTGTATCTCGTATCTGCCCTGTTGTAGAGTGAGGGTGGGTCCCACTCCGGAGCCTCAAGCTGCTTCGATGGGTGGGGAAGAGGTGGGCGGGTGTGGCTTCAGCCTGGTTATTGTTGGCTCCAGCAGACATTGGCTGCCTGGGAGGCCCCTGAAGACGGATACCTCAGTGTTCTCAGAGCTATATGGAGGCTGCTCCTCATATTCCTCACTACTGAAGAGCTAGAAGTATACACACCTGCATACTACTGCAGCCTGGAAGGCCTCACCTAGCTCTGGTGCCTCAAGACTCTCATAACCCAGGTGAGAGGCGGAAGCCTAGAGTGCCTCTTGGGCATTTATGCACACAGAGCAGCAGGGACAGAAGCAGTAGCAGCTAGGCATAAACTTTGGGACTCCCTTCCCAAGGCTATGTATAGAGTCTGGGGGATACTGATGCTCTTCCAGGGCAGGGAAGAGATGGGGAGGTGCACTTATGTGTGCACAAGCTTTGACCCCCCTCTTACCCTACCCCACCGACATGTGTTACTTTCTAATAGATGACATCATTTCACCATTTCCAGACATGATATCCCATTTATAATGAGGGCCCACAGGCTCAACCCTTTGAGAGTTCCATACCAACACCATCAGCCCCATGCCCACTCCCAGCAAGCAGCTAAAGCCATGGGCAGAAAAAAAAAAAAAAAAAGAGCTAGAGTCCTGGTTCCCTCTCCCTGCTAAGAAGCTCATGGATACTGACCTCCCCCTCTAGACCAACTGTGGAGTCTGTGTCTTCCCGCTAGGCAGCCTGTGGATGCTAACCCACTAGGCTATTGGTGGACGCCATCTGTGCTCTCTTACAGTGCAGCACTCAGTTGTCTTCCTACTCAGAAGGCATAGATGGTTGGAGTCTGATAGTCCAGTGGCTGCCTTAATATTGTCCTGACCTATTCAACATAGCTCTTGCCTAGCCAGGCACCTCAGCCTCTGCCATTCCAGAGGCTATATTTTGCCCCCAGTGAAAAACTGCCAGCCCTGTCTTCAGACTCAAGAACTCAAACGAGGGAATTCTTCAAATCCTTTTGTCTCTGAGCTGGCTCTGAGGTTCCATGGTCTGATCTCTGGCAATGTCCTCTTCCACAGCACAGGAACCACCCCAGCCCCAGAGAAGACACATTGCGGCAGATTTACTTGTGAAATCACTTTATTTTCAAACCAAGCAAGAGCCTAGGGGAGCAGCTAATCAACACCAGTACCACCAGCCACTGTGCAAAGACAGTGCCTGCCCACCTCCACCAGGATGCCAGGATGCTGTGGTGCTATATCCAGGGTGTGGCACTCACTGAAAACCAGGACAGGTGTTGGGGTCGAGCTCGGGATAGCCATCGTCCCCACCTTCTGTCACCTTCCCACCAGCAGAGCCATGGGCTACACAGACTTTGAAGCTGGTCTACCCAGAGCCCCTGGCTCCTCCTGCTTCCCAGGGAGGCGACAGTGATGCCCAGAAAGGTGGCCTACCTGGAGGATCTTGTGTGCACAAGTGACTGTAGAAAAAAGCAAACCATTGTGAGAATGGGGCTGTAGAAGCTCCCAGGACCTTACCCACAAGCCTCTTTTGAGGAGTCTGTCCATACAGCCTGACTGTGACAGGGCATAGGTGATCCCTTGAGCACCACAAATCAGGGAAATCAGGAGAAGTGCCACCATCACCCTGGTCACTCCTTATGTGTACCAGAGCTTCCTGTGCTCCCCTGAGGCCCATACTAGCAACACTCACGGTCCTTCTGCAGCTGAGCCTGCTGTTGAGACAAGAAGCCCAGACCCTGGCTCCATTTGGTGAACAGCTGCATGGCCTCGTGGCTGGCCGTCTCTGTCCGACCTGGGCATGAAGAAGCAGCCTCTGAGAGGCGACCAGAGTGTGGCTGTGACCCCTGCCCCTTTCTTTACCCCAATCCCTAGCCAAGGGTAGGGTGGTTAGGGGCTTGGCCCTGTAAGTTCCTCACTAGGGGCTGAGAACACAGAGCATTCACCTGGGTCTGGAGTGCCAGGGACTCTGAGAAACCTTGCCAGACCCCACTTACTGTACAACTCTACTGTGTTGAAGAACTCATCCCCAAATTCCAGCTGTGTGAAGATGACAGCGTAGTCTTTGAAGTTAGTGCCCAGTACCCGATAATCCAATATACCCAGAGCTAGAAAGCAAATGAAAGATCTAGGGGTAGCAAGGGGAGCAGGGCCATCGTGCCAGCTGGGACTGGCCATTAAGATGGGAACAGACCCAGGATAAGACCTTATCCAACCTCAGCAGAGGTCTTAAGCTCTGTCCCCAGGTCCCTGACCCCTACATTGTGCCAGCAAAGAAGCAGTTACTGGTTGCTAGTTGACAGATGGACAGCTGAGTGTTTGTCCCATCTCAGCCTGGGGTGACTAAAGACCAAGTGGGTCACCCTCCCCCAGTCCTATCCTGTTGTAGGAAGAACACCACTAACCAGGCACCCTTCCTTCCAAACCCACAGGGATGGAGACTAGAACTCCCACAGGCATCTGGGCACACAGGGATGGGGAATTTTAGGTCTTAAGACCTCAGTTCAGGGACCTCTTTCCCACTGAGGATTGACCCCAAGGTCCTGACTGCTAGATTCTTGCCCACAGAGCTGGGCCAAGGGCTCTGGAGCAGAGTGGCCTCCTTTCCACCAGGCCTGGCCCTGCCACCTGCAGTGTGAGAATGCACAGAGGGGCTGGCCTTGCTGGTGATCTGATGATCAGGACCCAGGAGCATCATACTCACAGGGATTCTCAAACACCCATCGGGAATCTTGCTTCTGCAGCTCCACAGTGCTCTGATGACACCCACCTGGCCTAGGAAGAATGGGAGAAGAGCCACTCAGAGTCACACCTGGTCCACCAGTAGGGAAGGCCTCACCTCTTTCTTGGTGCCTGGCTTACCCAGAAACTCCACCCTAGGGTCTGAGAAGCACTAGCCATTCCTTTCATTTCCCAAGGGACCCACACTGTTAGGTGTTGAGGACTCAAGAGACATCAGCCTGCCTGCCGTTCAAGTGAGGAGCCACTATCCCGAGTCCCCCCCATGGTGTCAGGCTCTGAGGTAAGACACCACAGGAGAAGTGCAAGAAGGTCTGCTGGGTAAAACAAGTGGCTTCAAAGATTGCTGGGGACAGGATGCCTGCAGTGGGAGGTGCTGGGGAGTTCTGAAGGAAGAGCCACGCATGCTGCTGCAGCAGGCACAGAGGGAGGAACACCTGAAACCCCAGCAACATCCAGGTCTGCAAAGACACCCAAGGGACAGAGTAGAAAAGGAAAAACAAAGAAAATTTTACCCAGCAGGGCAGTGTGAGACTGTACAGCAACCTAAGTGTACCTCGCATTTCTAGCCCAGGCCAAATTCTAGAAATATCAGAAAGAGAAAGGAGCCCCTCCCTACGCCGTGGCACATAGAACCCTCAGAAGCAGAGGCCAGCAGGCATGCAGTGCAAAATTAAAAAAAAAAAAAAAAAAGTTCCCCTCAGGCCCGAGAAGTAGCTCAGCAGTTAAGAGCACTCACTCCCTGGTCTGTTACAGAGGACGGTTTCGGTTCCCAATACTCACATTGTGGCTCACAACCATTTGTAATTTCAATACCATGGGATCTGATGACCTTTTCTGACTCCTGTGGGCACCAGACACACATGGTACCCAGACATGAATGTAGGCAAAATGTTCATACACATAAAATATTTTGAAAAAGATCCTGACATCAGAAGATCAAACTGGGAAATATATTTGTAACTAGTTTTTATCACAGACTAATTAAACTCCCCCTTCTCACCAACAAGTAAGAAACATTGTAGAGATACACATATGCAGAATACTTAAAGAGCACTCACTAGGAAGGAAGCATTGAAGGCCTACACATGTTTGAGCTGTCTGTATCAGGGACAGGTGTATGTGCTGGGTGGTGAGCCATCTATACCTACACTCCTAGCATGGGGAGCTGGAGGCATGGGCCCACCCAATTACAACAGGACAGCCTCTGTAGGGAGATTTCTCAGGGATCTTCAGTCCCTGGATGGGAGACAGAAAGCACAGAGGAGGTATCACTGGCTGGGAAGGGGATGGGGAGCCAGTGGAACTGGATGTTACAGTGTTGATCTGGAATGTCCCCATAGGCCTTGTGTAAACTTGATGCCTCTGCCAGTACTGGAGGGAACAAGTAGAGCCTGGTAGGAGGAAGCTTGGTCACTGGAGATGTGTCCTTCAAGGGGAAATTGAGATGACTCTCTTTCTTCCCCTCCTCCTCCTCTTTCTTATCTTCTCTCTCTCTCCTTCAAAGCACCATGAAGTGAGTGGCTTCTTCCATGTGTCCTCTACTATGATGTAGTAAGCTACCGTAGTCTCAAGGCAACAGGGTCAGTGGTAACCAAGGACTGGAACCTTCGAACTCATGGGCCTATGTAAACCTTCCATCCTTATACAATGTTTATCTCGGGTATTTTGCCATGGTGATGAAAGGCTGCCTCCTGGGGTCAAACTTTCCATTTGGGAAAATGGTGGCGAGAGTGGTCGCTATGATGCAGGGTGACAAAGTACTCGACAAAGTAGGAGTCACAAAACAAAGGCCCTGGCTGGCCAAAACAAGGTGGAAGAAATGGACTCAGGTGCCTGCCTTTACAGACTCCGGATATTAACTTCCCAATACATTTCAAAGAACAACAAACAAAGAACTAATAGAATAACTCTCCTGAGACCCATCCCACCCTACACAACCCAAGACTGTCCAGATGCCTATGAGTGTTTTGTTCTGCTGGCTTCACAGGAACCTACCCATTTGTTGTTGAGCAACTTGGCCAGATACATGGTCTGGTGTTCATAACAGCTACTTGGAAGATGCACCTTAACTGAGTCCTCTCTACCCCTGCTCCTCCATGTCTTCCCAGGCCCATAGGTGAAAAGGGCCCTGCCATCCCCTTCTCGAGCAGATTAAGGGGACTGAGTAGTCACTCAGGAGGAGAGAAAGGCTTTCTCTAAGGCCCAGGCTGCCTCCCTGGCAGATCAGTTGAGCCACATTTAAGAGACATTGATCCTAGCCTAGCAATGATGGCAAATACCAGCAGAGGGAAGTATACTTCTGAGTCCAAGGCCAGCCAGATCCATCAGTAGAGACTGTGGTAGCTCTACAGAACAAGTTCCAGGACAGCCAGGGCTATGCAGAGAAACCCTGTCTCAAAGAGAAAGAGAGAGACAGACAGAGACAGAGATGAAGAAACAGAGACACAGAGAGATTCCACTTCCCTACCACCCACACCAGGTCCCCCAGGGCCTGCTGTATGTGTTACTCCACTAGACAAGGACAGCTTGACCCCACAAGCTGCTGGCATGAAGACTTGATGACCTCCTTCCTTTAGAGATTGATTCTGTGACCAACCAGGTGGCCCTGAGGACCAAACGCATGGACTAAAAGGCTCCAAAAGGCTCACAGAGGGGTTGCATGCAGACCAGGGCCAGCTAAGCCATCAAGGACCAAGGAGTATAGAGGCCAGGGGCACAGATTCAAGAGGCTAGCAGAACATGAATGAGCCAGAGTCCAGTAAGAAGAGGAAGTGCAACAGATGCAGAGAACATACCACTTTAGGGAGCTCAGGGGAAAGAGGAGAGTGGCCTGGGAGCCCAGGAGGTCAGGGAACTTGCTCTGGAAAACACAGTGGGATGGAGAACAGAGGGTCCCTGCCATGCATCCAGGGGCACCCAGGTAGACAAACCCTGCAGCCCCTCCCTCTGGTAATGGTACTCCTTCTGGGGAAGCTTAGCACAGAGGTTACCGACTCACCTATGCCGAGAGGACTGAACTCTCAACTTGTTATCTGGAGTAAGAGTCACCATGACACCTTCCACAGTCTTCATTTCCTTCTCCACCATGAAATCCTTTGCCTGGGAGGCCACGGCCAGGATGTACCAGGGCCCGAGGAGCTAGAGGAAGCATCAGCTAGACACCTAGTGTCTTCCCTGAACTCTCCCTCCGCCACACAACTCCAACTCCCTCCATCCACAACTTTTGGGGATCCAAAAGCCTCAAGGGTGGGGCTTGGCCCCTAGGACCTGCTGCCCAGAAAGGCTGTTACCTGCTTAGGGTCCAGCCTTCCCAGCCATACTGCCTGCAACCAGGTCATAGAGACCAAAGCAAGAAGAGCGGCAGCCAGAAGGATCACCTTCATTCTCCCAGGGGTGCGGGCACACTACAGGAAACAGTTTATGCCTCTGAGTGCCTTGGTGTGGGTGGTCACTAGCTGCCTGGATATCATCCCGATTTTTCTCAAAGCCAAATTACTCAGGGTGGAAGAGGGTGCTGTTAGACTGTGGTGCCCAGCAGAGATGAGAGAGGCCCAGGAGCTGTTCTAATCAATAGTATGGTGCCAATTCCATGTCTGTCCACACCTTCTTCCCCGAGAAAGTTCAGGAGTAAGCTGGCCACCGTGCCTTCTCCCTGGCTGAGTCTGTTCTTCACTAACAGGCCAAGTACGCCAGAGTACCATCCTTGACCAAGCAGGTCAAGTCCAAATCCTGGCTGGTCAAGCTCAAGTTGTCTGTCCAGAAACTGCTGTCTTGGACATCTTTTGTCCCAATCATTAAAAACATAAACAACTGCCTCTCAGACTTTTATAAGTCTCCGTAGTCACCCACACTGGCCCTCACAACCTTGTGCTTTGCTGGCCTGTGTCCTTCCACTGGCTCCAGCAGCCAGCCTGGCAGCCAGACTGTCCTGTTCACTCTGTTCCCATGTCTGGATCTGTCCATTCTCCATGCATCTCCTGCGGGGCCAAAACTACCTAAGGGCCAAACCCTTAGGCCCCTCGGAAGCAGCCTGCAGCCTGGACTACCCACCATCAGATCATCGGAGCTGCTGAGAGCAGAAGTTGTAGGTGGACTGTATGTGGCCCACTGTCCTGGAGGGGCTGGGGAGGCGGTAGGGAATTGGCCTCTAGCCAAGACCTTGGCTCACACTCCCCGAGGTTTGCTCTTTTTCTCTCAATCATCAACAAGACTGTGGACACTCAGTGCCCATCACAGAGCAAACCGAAACTTACATTTTGCCTCCACACTCCCATCCCCATGATCCCTAGCCTCACTCCAAGCCAGACATGAGAACGTGTGTGCGGGTACAATGAGTCCATAGCTTGATTCTCTGTAGAAAAAAGATCTAATAAAGTTCCAAGTCCCTGCTGGGGACAGACTCCACTCATAAAAGTGAGTGGGAGGGCTGGAGAGATGGCTCAGTGGTTAAGAGCACCGACTGCTCTTCCGAAGGTCCTGAGTTCAAGTCCCAGCAACCACATGGTGGCTCACAACCATCCGTAAAGAGAGATCTGACTTCCTCTTCTGGAGGGTCTGAAGACAGCTACATTGTATACATACGATAAATAAATAAAATCTTTTTTTAAAAAAGTGAGCAGGATAAATCAGAACCTGGGTAAACATCAGCTACTTGCTCTGTTTTGCTCAGTAACCAGAGCCAAGCCTTGATCCTGGTTTAGGATGCCTCCTGGCTATCCTGGTTTAGGATGGCTCCTGATTGTCCTGGTTTAGGATGGTTCCTGGCTGTCCTGGTTTAGGATGGCTCCTGGCCTTCCATGGCCTCTCACTGTGCCGAGCCTCAGCTGCTCTTCATGACCCCTTCATGCCTTCAAAACCAGTACCACCTGGGTGACTCTTAACACATTACCAATGAATAGCTGCAGCATGAGATATAGCCCTGGCTGTCTCTGGAACACAGCTTCTTTGTGCTCTCAGAAAACTCTTCCCGGAGGATTTTACTTCAGTAATGCTGGGCTCTTCTTTTTCTCTCTTTCTTCTTTTTTTTTTTAAGATTTATTTATTTTATGTATAATGAGTGCATCATTGCTTTCTTCAGACACAACAGAAGATGGCATCAGATCCCATTACAGATGGTTGTGAGGACAAGTCATTGAGGGATTTAGTGCAGGTTGCTGAGAAAGTCTACCATAACAGGGATACAGAGGAGGAGAAGGAACAGAGAAAGAGAAAGGAAGAAAATGAAAGGCAGATGAAAAAGAAAAGACAAGGAAGGAACTTACAGAGAATCCTGGCTTAGTTAGGGAAAGCAGAGAAGAGAAACCGCAACCGAAGAGAGACAGAAAACCCCTTGAAAAGGGCCAGTGCGCATACTGCAAGAAGAGGGGTCACTGGGCCCTAACAAATGGAAGCTGGGGGCAGGAAATTCCAGGCCTTGGGAAAAGCCCCAAAATGGCGAAGGTGTTAGCCCTGGGGGAAGACAGCAACTAGAGAGGATGGGGTTCAGACCCCCTCCCCGAACCCATTGTAACTCTGAGAGTGGAGGGGAAACCCACCCAATTCTTGGTAGACATAGGGGCTTAACATTCGGTCCTCCTCCAAGCTGAGGGCCCCGTTTCCAAGAAAAGATCTTGGGTCCAAGGAGCCACTAGCACCAAAATATATTCATGGACTACCAGAAGAACAGTGGACCTAGGGATGGGCCGGGTGTCCCACTCATTCATCTCAGACTGTCCCTACCTTCTGTTGGGGCGAGACTTACTCTCCATTCTGAGTAGGTGATGAGTATAAATTATTTGAAACTACCTTTACTCAAGAACCAGGAGTTGACTTGGTGGTTGGAAACATTCCTGTCAACCTGGGCGGGGGGGTGGGGGGGGAAGTGGCCGGGATGGGCAAAGCAAAATGTCATCCCGCTGTCGTGGTAGAACTCAAGGCGCAGGTTCCCCCAGTGTCCCTCAGACAATACCCTATGTCTGGAGAGGCACAAGAAGGAATTAAGCCACACATCTCCAGGCTCATCAAGCTTGGGGTGTTGCACATGTGCTGTTCAGCCTGGAACACACCTCTCCTGCCAGTTAAGAAACCAGGCACTAATGATTACTGCCCAGTCCAGGACCTAAAAGAGGTAAACCACCAAGTGGCTGGCATCCACACTACTGTGCCTAACCCCTACACTCTGTTGAGTTCTTTGCCACCTTCCAGAAACTGGTACACGGTCTTAGACTTGAAAGATGCTTTCTTCTGCCTGCCCTTGGCACCCCAAAGTCAAGAATACTTAGCCTTGGAATGGAAAGACCTTTCTAACTGACCCCTGCTGGGAGCCAAGGCTACCTGCTTTACAGATGGAAGCAGTTTTCTCCATGAAAGTCAGAGACAAGTGGGTGCTGCCGTGGTGGACGGAACAAATGTCAATTGTGCTGAACCTCTACCCCTCCCAACCCCCAACCCCTGAACGTCGGCGCAGAAAGTGGAACTAATTGCCCTCACCAAAGCCTTGGAACTTGGGGCTGGCAAGAAAATTAACATCTACACAGATAGCAGGTACGCCTTTGCCACAGCCCACATCCACGGGGCTATATACCAAGAGAGAAGACTGCTCACATCAGAGGGAAAAGAAATTAGAAAACAACAAGCAGGATCTCAAGAAAACCAAACCAAAACAAAACAAAACAAAAACAAAAACAAAAACAAAACAAGTAGGAAATCCTGAATCTCTTGGATGCCCTGATGAAGTTTTAAACTTCATATTATTCATTGCCCAGGACATCAGAAGGGAAGAGACTCGGTGGCCTGGGGCAATAACCAGGTAGATCAAGTGGCTATAGAAGTGGCTATGCAGGAGCCTATCCCGGTTATGGGCCTGCAAGAAACACCTATTGGGAAAAGTATATATAATGGACCTCAGGTTTTGGGCCAGAGAGATAGTAGAACAGTGTAAGGAATGCCAGCAAGTGAATTCTTATGTGACCAAGAGTAAATCGGGCAAAACACCTAGGGGAGAACAGCCTGGAGTATATTGGGAGGTTGATTTTACAGAGGCCAGGAGAAAAAATAGTTAAAAATACCATCTAGTGTTTGTGGATACTTTCTCTTGATAGGTTGAGGTTTTCCCCACCAAGCAGGAAACAGTTACTATGGTAACCAAGGAGATATTAGAGGAAATTTTCCCAAGGTTCAGAGTGCTCTAGGTAATTGGATCAGACAGTAGTCCTGCTTTTGTCTCTAAGGTAAGTCAGGGATTGGCAGAGATATTGGAGACTAATTGGAAGCTCCATTGTGCATGCCGTCCCCAAAGATCAGGGTAGGTAGAGACAATGAACAGAACCCTAAAAGAGACCTTAACTAAATTGTCCTTGGAGACTGGCATGGACTGGGTAGTGCTCCTTCCCCTGGCCCTGTTCTGAGCCCAGAACAAACCCTACCATTTTAACCTGACCCCTTTTGAGATCCTGTATGGGACCCCAACTCCCTTGACCCCAACTCTTGACATACACACACACACACACACACAGAGAGAGAGAGAGAGAGAGAGAGAGAGAGAGAGAGAGAGAGAGAGAGAGAGACTTTTCAGGCTGACAAGGATCTTATGGCAAGCTTTCCAGATCAGCCACCAGGAATTGTGGCCTACACTTAGTGCCCTGTATAACACAGGTACCCCAGAGGTTCCACACAAGTTCCAAGTTGGAGATTGGGTATATGTTAAGAGGCACTGTGCTGAAAACTTGGAAACAAAGTGGAAAGAGCCATTCCTAATATTGTTGACCACCTAAACCTCCATTAAAGTGGATGGAGTAACTGTCTGGATTCATGTAACTCACATCAGACCAGCACCTGCGTCTGACACAACTGGACAGCAGCCAGACACTTGAGGAATCCCCTCAAGCTCAAGATCACCCACCCTTCTGCAAGGCTAGAGAAACCATGAGATGGCTATGGTGTATCTTCCTTCTGGCGCTGAGCCTCAGCACCTCCCACTACCCTACCAAAGTGACGTGGCAAGTACTCTCAGCCACTGGGGAATGTAGCTTGGTCCACTACAGAGGAACACCCACCTTATATCTGGTAGCCAGACCTTGTCTTTGATCTCTGAAAGTTAGTGGTAGGCCTTGACTCCTGGGATATTCCCACACTAGAGACACAGGGGGAGGGATTGCCTGAATGTGGGGGATGAGGGACTTGCGAATCTAAACCGTGTCCCAGAAGCAGCCTTGAAGGGTGGAGTTTAGGGTGCCAACACCCAAAGTTGAGGAGTGTCTGCAAGAAACCCCCATATATATTTGTTCCCCCTAGATGGGAGAAGCCAGCAGCAGGCCCATCAGTGGCCGGGGCGGGGGGTGTCCAACCACTTTTTCTGTACTACCTGGGAGTGTGAAACATTGGGAAGCACACACTGGAGACCATTTCTGGAGTAGTCAAAGATTCAATGGCCAAGGTGAGAGAAGGGCTAGCCAAGCGAAAGAGAGAAAGAGAACAGAGTCACGGCTGGTTCGGAGTCTTGGTTTAACTCCTCCCCTTGCTTAACCATCCTCATACCCACCTTGATAGGACGCCTGATTGTTTTGCTGTTGTTGACCTTTGGACCTTGCATACTGAACAAGCTTATAGTCTTCATAAAAGAGAGAATAAAAGCCGTGTAGCTGATGGTCCTATGCCAACAATATGAGACCCTGAGGACAGGACCTGAAGAATATGAGTTAGTTACCCAAGACCCCTGAGCATAGCTCCAGGATTGGAGCTTGTACAAGAAAAAGCAGGGAATGAGGGACCCTAAGGGGTTTACAGTCCCACACCCCCCTCACAGCTTCCCCTTCCCACCTGTGGTCAAGGCTAGGCCAAGCTCCATTCTTCTCTCACAGGAACATTCTTGAGTAAAAAACATTCTCAGAATGTACTAATAGTCACCCGACTCTCTGGAAAGTCCCAGGTAGAGTTCAAATGCATGTCACGCTTGCTAGCCAATAGTTAATAGCTAGTCAATATGCTTAGCCAATAAGTCTGAACTGTAACCTTGCTAATGTAACCTGTGCCCCTAAAAAGTATAAAAGTAATAGCCATTGAGGGTCACCTTCTAGTAATTCGCCTTGAAGGACTAATTGAAGGTCAACCCCATGTACCAGAAAATAAACCTCTTGCTTTTCCATCAATTTCCATCTTGGTGTCTCACTTGGGGCATCTCGAAGTAAGTACCACCGACTGAGGGTCAGGGTCTTACAAAATGAGCCAGTTCAAGCCGGGTTGGATTAGAGGATTTTAAATGTAGGTTTACTAGGCAGCTACTCTTCGGTGAGTTCAGTGGCCCCAAGAACGTTGACCAGGGAAGTCATCATGGGGAGGGGAGAGGGGGAAGAGAAAGAGAAAGTCTAGGTATAAAGAAGAGAAGAGAAGAGAAGAGAAGAGAAGAGAAGAGAAGAGAAGAGAAGAGAAGAGAAGAGAAGAGAAGAGAAGAGAAGTGAGGAGGATGGGACAAAATGACTGGGAAGGGATAGCCCAGCCCCGGCTTGGAAAGTTCAGGGGTGGGGGCAGGGTGTGCCAGGTAGGGAGTGAGGGATGCTGGGAGAACCTGGAGGCCAGGCTGCTTTGATATGTGAAATGTGCACCTCAGTCTCTTGTTCCAGTCTGAGCCAGTAATCAGTGTTCCTGTAGAATTTCTGCTTCAGTTCCTGCCCAAGGTTCCCGCCCTGGGCGCCTGCTCTGACTTTCCTCAGTGATAAGAGTGTGGCCCGAGGGTTATAAACCAAAATAAGCCCTTTCCTCCCCAAACTGCTTCTGGTCATGGCATTTTCTCACAGCAATAGAAACCATAACAAAGACAAGAATTAAGCAAAACGGGGACTGGAAAGGTTGCTCAGTGGTTAGGAATGCTTACTGCACTTTCAGAGTACCCAGCTTCAGCCCCAGCAACCACAACAGGCAATTCTCAACTGCCTGCAACTCCAGTTCCAGCAGACCTCACACCCTCTGGCCTCACACAAACTCACACTGACACATACACATTCACCAATAAAAATAAATAAATCTTCTTTTTTAAAGATAAATGGAAATTTCTCAGGGTCTCCAAGTAAAATGAACAAATTAGTCTCAAGAGACACAGTATGAAAGAGGTCCTCAAGCCACTGGGCTACAGAGATGCAGGAACGGATTGTCTTTACAGGGGGCAGTGTTGTTGATGATGATGATTTTGGAGGAGGAGGAAAAGGAGGAGGGAGAAGAGGAGGAGTTTTAGTCAGGGTCTCCTGGACCTAAAACTCTAGATCTGCCCGGCAGTGGTGGCACACGCCTTTAATCCCAGCACTTGGGAGGCAGAGGCAGGAGTATTTCTGAGTTCGAGACCAGCCTGGTCTACAGAGTGAGTTCCAGGACAGCCAGGGCTACACAGAGAAACTCTGTCTCAAAAAAAAACCAAAAACCAAAAAACAAAAAACAAAAAAACTCTAGATCTTCCTGCCTCAGCCTCCTGAGGGCTAGGATTACAGGCATGTGCCACTACTCATGGCTCAGGGAGAGAAATGTTTTATAGGATTCAAATATTATCTTGAACAAGGCAAAGATTTGTACAGGGCTCAGATATTCTTAGCTATAGGGTTGGTATAGGCTGGGGCTGTGTGTGGGTGTGTGTGTGTATTTGTGTGTGTGTGTGTGTGTGTGTGTGTGTTGTGTATGTGTGTGTGAGGTGTGTGTGTGTGTGTGTGAGTGTATCTGCAAGTCTGTGTGTGTGAGTGTGTGTGTGTGTGTGTGTGTGTGTATGTGTACTTATCACAGCACCCAAGTGAAGGTCAGAAGTTACTCTTCTGGAGTCAGTTTTCCCCATGTACCTTGTTAAACTGTTGAATTACATTCCTAAAGCTAGCCACTAAGGTCTGTTCTCGGGCATCGGATCCCATTACTGATGAGCTACCATGTGGTTGCTGGGAATTGAACTCAAGACCTCTGGAAGAGCAGTCAGTGCTCTTAACCACTGAGCCATCTCTCCAGCCCCCAAACACCTCATCCTAAAACAGGGTTTCTAGTTTTGTCTTTATAAATCGTCATTTGCCTATGGGCCATGTTTGTCTCCTCTCTATCCAGAGGCAGTCCTTTGTTGCTGCCCCACAACAAATACCCTGCCCCCTTCCCTTCTTCCTTATCTCTGTCCTCTGCCTCCTGTCTTTGTCTCTCCCCCCACCTCCACTTTGTCCCTCTGGGGCAAATAAATCCCCTTTGTGCTAAGAACTTGATCTTGGGATGTCCTGAGCTAATACTGTTCCCTACACCTTCCACTGGGGCTGCTGGGGACCAAATTCAGGTCATCAAGCTTTTCCAACAAGCACTTTTACCCACTGATCCATCCTACTGGCCAAATCCGCATGTTCTTAAATTTAGATATGACTTACTAGAGATTCTCAGTTCACAAAGAACATTCTAGCATTTATTAATTGGCTAATGATATACTAGAGATAAACCCTGATTTTACTATCTAAAAGTATATTTTGCCTTCAATATATATTCAAAAAGTACATTTTGGAAGAGTGCTTTCCCTGAGATGATTGGAATCTGATATTCTTCTTTCTTTTCCTCCTCCTCTTCCTCCTCTTCTTCCAACCATGCCCTCTGTCCTCCCCTGGCTTGTCCTGCCTGCATGGGAGGTAAGACATCTGCATCCACATTTGCAGCACATTCTTGACTTTTGCTATTACCTCCAAAGCATTGGCTTTGCCATGCAGAACATGATATCCCTACATGTGATTTTTATGTTTGGTTCTTTATTCTGTTCATTTTCTTTAAATGTTGGGAGTCTCTAAATTCATGTTTTCATCAAGCTTAGGAATAACTTGATATTTTATAACTTTATAAAATAGTTTTATCTATATAAAATTTATAATTTGGTATTATTCTAAACTTTAGAATACTGTGGTGACTGTTGACATAGTTGAATTAATGAATGCCTTGGGCCTTCGTGAGGCCCACCTCTGGGTGTATGCCACAGTTTAGCTGAAGAGGAAAGTCCTGCTTTAACTGAAAGCCATCACTGCGCATGCTAGAGTCTCATGGACTGAATACAAAGAAGGAAAAGAAGCCATTGCTGGCATCCTACAGTCCCTGCCTCACCCACTGTCAAGATCCCAGCCAGCTGCATGCTCTCACTGCTGCGATCTCTGCCATGCCTTCCCTAGTATGTTGGACAGGGCCCTCGCAGGTCAGGAGTCTACATAAGTCAGGGTTTTTTTTTCCCCCTTTGGTTGGTTTTTTGGTTCTTGTTTGTTTTGGTGAGGTATTTGGTCACAGTAAGAGAAGTAACTAACTCAGACACTGTTGATTCAAATACGTTTCTACGCGCTTCCTGCTCTTCTGTTTGACGACTGCTTTGCATGTGCAGGCGTGCAGAGAGCACAGGTTGGCATCAGGTGACTCGATCCCCATCTACTTTTTTTTTTTTTTTTTTTTTTTGAGACAAGGCTGCTCATTGAACCTGGAGCTCATCCATGTGTCTAAAGAACTTGGCCAGCTCTCACCCAGGGGACCTCTGAAATGGCCTCAGCCCTCTCTCCTCCCTCCCTCAGAGTCAGACATTGATGTCCATCCGGCAACCATTAAGCTCTGCGATTTCCTTGCAGCTCTTTGTCCCTCTTCTCTGCTTACCGGCTATTCTCTCACTTACTCGGGAGTCCTTCCTTTTTACTGCAACTGTGATTCCCCCCGTTTCCTTTAACCTGCTCATACCACATCATCAGGTTGTCCTGTTCTTACTCCAACTTTGGTTCTTCTCAGAATCTGTCACCTTCCCCCTTCTCCTCAGTCATCGGACTTCTGGCAGCCTCTGCTTGGAGGCTAACACCTGGGAGCTAAGACAGAGGCTCTCAGTTGACTGTCTTTGGTTCATCTTTGAAGAAGCGCCTGAGTATGCCCATCACCTGTGTACGCCCATCGCCTGAGCATGCCCACTGCCTGAGTACGTCAGCCGCCTGAAGATCTTCTGAACCTGGGGACTTTGGCACCTGAACTTTCTTTGCAGTACAATCTAGAGACAATCTGGTTTCGGTTTCTCTTGTGACTATAAAAACCTTAGCTTATTCTAAGTAAAGTGGAGCCTTGATTGGGACGCAACTTGGCTTCCTGTTTTCTCTTTGCATTTCAAACCCTTTATTTCAGGTCCTTTGTTCACTCCTGGCTGAGAGAACCCCGTTCGTGAAACTGCGGGCAGTTTCAAGAATCAGGCTTTACTAACTACTGCCTTTTTCTCCATATATCCTACTTTTCCATTTGTGTATCGAGTAACTGTTCTATGAAGCATGGTTAATAACACATTATAACGTCTCTACCTATATTCAACAACTGGAGAGAGGTCTCAGAGGTTAACAGCATTAGCTGCTCTTCCTGAGAACCCAGGGTCAATTGCAATACCCACATAGTAGCCCCTAACCAATGGTGACTCCAGTCCTAGGGGACCCAATGCCCTCTTCTGGCTTCCTTGGACATTGCATGCACATGGTGCAGACACATGCAGGCAAAACACGCATACACATAAAAATGCTTTAAAAAATAAATAAAAGCCCTATTAGAAACAAATAGATAATAAAAACCACTGCATTCTAATGACACTCTCTCTGCCAGACATGCTTTGTTAGTGACTAGGTTCAACAGTGGAGTCCAGTTCTGGATTCCTTCCATTGTGTTAGGACACCCAGAGGTGAGGCTCCAGTGGAGTGAATCACCGGGACTCTAGGCCTGGGAGCTAATGTGGGAACAGGAAGACTGATGAGCCATAATACTCTCTCCCCCAGTTCCATGTCCATCAGCCAGGGAGAGAGCCCTAACCTGAAAGTGGACTTTTTTTTTAAAGATTTTATTTATTATATGTAAGTACACTGTAGCTGTCTTCAGACACCACAGAAGAGTACATCAGATCCCATTACAGATGGTTGTGAGCCACCGTGTGGTTGCTGGGATTTGAACTCAGGACCTTCGGAAGAGCAGTCAATGCTCTTAACCATTGAGCCATCTCTCCAGCCCGAAAGTGAACTTTCTTGTGTTTGTGTGATCATGTGGGAGTTACTGTGTACATGTGTGTGTGTACATTCATATGGAGGCCAAAGGTCAACAGCAGGTGTCTTCCTCATTCAGTATCCACCTTTTTTTTTTTTGGTTTTTCAAGACAGGGTTTCTGTGTGTTGTCCTGGCTGTCCTGGTACTCACTCTGTAGACCAGGCTGACCTCGAACTCAGAAATCCACCTGCCTCTGCCTCCCAAACGCTAGGATTAAAGGTGTGCGCTACCACCGCCCGGCCACCTTATTTTTTGATACAAAGATTCTAACTGAACTGAAAGCTCAATAACTTGACTAAATAGGTTGGCCAAGAAGGCCAGGGATCCTCCTGTGTCCACCTCCCCAGCATGGGTTAAAGGGGGTTAGATCCAGATCTGAATGATTGCCTGGTAAGCACTTTCCTGACTGAGCCACATCCCCAGCCCTGAAAATGAACTTATTGGCCCATGACTGTGAACTTGAGATTAAGTCCCAACCCTGTGCAATGATTTATTGCGGCTAGAATCCACAGTAGGGTACCTGTTATGAGTCAGAGCAGACTAAATCTAGCAAGGAGTCTCGTCACGGGCTAAACTCTGAGACTTGGTGTGGGTATAGACCAGAAGCTCTGAGGGAGCTCACAGCACTCCCCGGGACCCTTGATGTGTTAGAACTCCACCTCAGGTTGCCTCCTCTGAGGTTTCTCTAGCACTTGGTTCAGGGATAGTAGAGGGTGAGGGGTGTAGAGTTTTCCTTTTGTGGGTCACTGTGATGCCTCACTCAGACCCCTGGGTGTTGGCAACGTCTCCCCACTCTAGCAGGGCTGGCTCTCCATCACCCCACAACACTGTTCCATTGCAGGTATCTCTTGCCTGCTTCCATCTTGAGGATACTACTCTCAGAAAGGAAGCTTCCAGTTAACTTATTCTGCAAATAAAACCCATGTGCCCTGAGGAGCTGGTGCTCAGATCACCCCCACATTCCTGTCCTTCCTGCCTCCTGGCTGCAGCGGCAATGGTGGAAGTCCGGGATGAACGCACAGCAGTGGCTTTAGGCCAAGGCATGAGGAACACAGCGATGAGCACTCAGGTGCGGCAGGGCAGAAGACACAGAGCTGGATGGGAGGGGCAGAGTAGGGGACTAGAGGGCAGCCACATCCAGGAAGGCCAGGGAAACCGATGGCTGGGGATTTGAATGCAACACAGTAGGGAGCCTTAGGAAAAGACAACCTTCCCTTTGAGAGAGCTAATGAGACTACAGAGGAGCCCTGCTCTGTCTCTGCCTGGGACCTGCTAGGGCTGTTTCCAGATCACAAGAGACAGTAGACTGCTCCAGAGTGAGGAGGGGGCTGTGGGCCTGAGTCAGACCATCCGTGGGTGGACCCTGATCCAGCTCTGTGAGGGGTGTCCATTACAGAGTATTCACAGAAAAATGCAATGCATTTGCCTTCAGCAGGGTCACTGTGGACATGTATGGAGCCTGCACAGGTGGCTTGGCCCTAGATGCTCAGCTCTTCACTTGGAAGCTGGAAATTGTGGTCTCTGTCCATAAAGACAAATTTGTGGGTAAAGATAATGCCGGGGCAGCAGTGCTGGCTTCAGCCCGGGCATGTTGGCTGCTCATCTGGTGCCCTTGGCTGACTGCCATGGCTTCTTCAAAGTACTCAGAAAGACAGTCACAGGGTTGCAGGGATTACAATGCCCGCTTCTGCCTCTGCGACCCATCTGTCCTCATTCACTCTACCCTCAAGAAAGGTGCTGGGCAGTGTGTGGCAGCAAGCTTTATTTCACACAGGTGCAGGGACCCTTGGGTAGGGGCAGGAGAGGCCAGGCAGGCAGGGCTATTGCTTCCTCCTCAGATCCGTCCCTGTATGCAGAAGAACCAAGCTCAGAGCCATGGGTGGCCTCCAGGGACCTGAGGCACTCAACTGGCCAGGGTCACAGGCTAGGATCCTGTTGTCCCAGCTGCCTGGCTTTGGCAAAGTCTTGATTTCTCTATCTAAAAAAATGAGTTATATCTAGGGTAATGAGGTCATGCAGACAGTGCTGGATAGAGAGAACCCTAAGATATCCAGCAGGGTCCATTTCTCCCCGTGACCACCCCCTCCCCCAGCACATGAAGGGACAGAGTCAAGCATTAGTTCTGAGCATCTGTGCTCAGCAGAACAGAGGACAAGGGGCATACCGCCCAGCTCTGTCCCAGTATCCACAAGCATGCCTATCCACCCCATCCACTTCCCTCCTAGGACTTAGTCTGACAGCTTGGTCTCATTGTTGCAGACTACATCTCTTTCCAAACCACAAAACAGATGCCTCTCTGGAACTGTCAAGCAATGCTGTTGGGTGTCATGAGCAGGGGAGGGCATACACACCACCAGGGCCAGGATCTAGTGTCAGAACACACAGGCTGCAGTGTAGAGTGAACGATGTGTGCTCACCTGCTTCAGGGCCTTGATTCACCAGCCTGCAGGGCAAGGCAACATGAAATGGAGGCAGGAGAGTGCCAGACCCCACCCTGGAGACTTCACCCAGCTGCTATGCCCAGAGGGGACAACTGAGTCCTCTTGATCCTCTGGAAGCCTAGGTTCTGGAACTTGGGTCTGCCTGCTCCAGTAAATGTGATCAGACACACTACCCGGATACCCACAGATACCAGACCAGTGTAAGCAAATACCTTTCCCGATGTGACAGAAGGGACGTATGAAGGAGCCCCCGCCCACCCTGGGTGCTCAGCACAGGCCCAGCTTCTTTCAGGGACTCACCGATTGCAGTGCATTCACACAGGTCACTGTGGACGAAAGCCAAGTGACCAAGGGGCAGCACAGGCTCAGGTCTGGCCCCTCCCTGGGAGGCCCCGGCCCCATTGAGGCCTACTCACAGTCATGCTTGAAAATGTATATGTCTGTTTCTGAAAACCCATGCTTCGAGGCTATCTTCTGGAAATTATTCAGGGCTTCTCCGTTGTTGTCCAAGCTCCGGCCTGACGGGACAGGGCTCGTGTATCACAGACATTCTCCCTCCCTGGTGTACCCCACCCCAGACAATAAGATGAGGAGGCATAGAAGGGGTTACCCTCACCCCATCCCCACACGAGTCTAGGCTGGGCTTACTGTACAGTTTCATGGCCCGGTGGACTGCCCCAGCCACCAGAGAGGCGATATCAATCACGGCATATGTCATGTAGTCTGTGGCTACAACAACTACTTCTTTCTTTCCTGGGAACAGAGGAAACTTCTAAATACCCTCCTCTCACCTGCTTGGTCGGGGCTCTCTGTTCCTAGCTGTGTTTCTGCTTGGCACATATGCGCACATAAGCATGTGCCAGAAACACACTGGGACAGCCTGGAATGGGCCTAGAGGGTGACCTTCTGGAACAGAGAGGAGGGCAAGAATCCCCAAGGACCCAGATAAATGAATACTGAATCACACCTAGGGTTTCAGAGAGGAGTCTGCCAAAGCCCTGGCAAAGACAGGAGAGGCTGAGGCCAGTAGCTGCAGGGGCACCTGGCCCGGCTCCTGACATCTGGGCATGGCACTGAGCTCACACCCTTGCACTCAGAGGTTCAGTCAAGATACACCAGACAACACTCGCAGTGAGGCAGGGTCCTTCCCTCACCACCATCTGGAACTGTGGTAGGTACACGCTGAGAGGAAACCAGAGTGCCCCAGATAGGCCACAGCACCCACCAATCCTGGGACAGCATTCTTGCCTGATATTCTGGTGACTTTGAACTTCGCTGGACCATCCACCTGAGTGGCTACCACCTTCTCCAGCACACAGTGGTCCTCACTACAAAGACAAGGCAGGCAGGCCAGCCTGTAATCCCAACGCTGGAAGGTGAGGGTACTGAGTCAAAAGCATTTCAGTCTGAAGCCACGTTGGGCTATACACCTAAGTCAGAGCAGCCTGAAAAGTGTGTCCCTCCGTGGCAGTGGTGTCTGTTCCTGTACCTCAAACTATGTTCTTCAGACACAAGTGTTAGACACTGTTCCTCAGAGACTGTATCCCTTAGATGTATGCACAGCCCTGGGCAGCCTGGACTAGACAGACAGACAGACAGACAGAGAGGTGTGGGAAATAATGAAAGGAAGGAGAAGGAAGATCAGAGACTACCAGCCATCTGCCTACCAGGCCTTACAATACATGCCCTGAGGGTGCAGGGTGGGTGATGCAGGAGTCCAGAGACCAGCCACATACAGCTGGCCTAATGTCTTCTGAGCCTGTGACCTCAGAGAACAGGACCCCTACCCAGTGGCTACCTAGGGAGATGGAGCTGGAGTAACAAGAGGAAGTGGCTATGGAAATGTCCCCAGGAGTTCCATCTGAGGATCCACTTACTAGTGCTGAGATTTGGCATGTGTACCTCTGAGGGACACAGCCTGAGACACAGTGTCACACTTGTGACTGAAGAAGACAGTCCAAGGTACAGAAGCAAACACACCTAAGAGTGCCACTGAGGGACATGTTGATATGAATAAGCCCTGCAGGACCACGGAAACACACATCTGAGGGACAAACTTCCTAAAGTGAAGAGACACACATTTGGGGGAGAGTTACTGAGGAACACACTTAGTGGTAGAGGAACATACATATTTAGGAGCCCACTGAGGAGCAAAAACACATATGTGAGGTCAATAGTCTTTGAGTAACAGTGTCACACACAGCTGAAGAACACAATATTGAGGTGAAGAGATACGCTTGGGTCTGAAAGACACATATGCTGAGAGTCAGGAACATACTCTGGAACAAGCGCATTCATTTTGTGGGACACACATTAAGGTGACAGGATACACATCTGAAGGTATATGCTCTGAGAACCATGGTTATATACATCTGAGGACACATTCCCTGGGGATCAGGGACATGCATGACTGGGGGAGGCAAGTACATACATCTAGGGGCCACTCTGGGGTGAACGTACACATTTTAAAGGGACACTCTGAGAACAGGGATGTATGCATGTCTTTGTGGGAGGATCTGGCTTCAACTTGTGGAACTGGAAGGTGTCTCCTGGCCAATCAATTCATGCGAACTTTGACAGGGCTGGATTGAGTACCAAGATGAGATGATTCAGGTCAACCTTGCCTCCCTTCTTAGGCCTTGACATCTGTCCGTCAGAAGCTGGCATGTCTCATGACATGACGTGAGCTGGGAAAACAGACCTAAGGCTATCTGGTCAGTTACTTGCTTTGCTCAGAGTCCAGGGTGACAGTCTGAAGGTCATAGAGTTATAGGTCAGCCTCTAAATTGACATGGTAGACAATGGAACATCCACAATGCCAAAGATGTCTGGTCTCATCTGAAGACAGTTGCCTCCCCATCCCAGTCTACAGTTGAAGCTGCAGCACAGATGTGGGTAGAGATATCTCTGGGGAAAGCCTAGAGCACTGTACAGACCGCCCCAACTTCCTCTATGGCTATAGACAAAGCCTTAACTCACTTGTAATAGGTGGTGGTCAGAGCCAGGTGGTTTTCTTTCAGCTCAACCACCATGGCTCCCATCTTCTCTTCTTTGTGTGCCAAGCTGTATGCACCCATCTTGGAGGCAAGGGCAATTTCATACCAGAAGCCTAAAAACTAGGGGATAGGGAATAGAGAAAGGAACTACCCAAGTGTACCATCATCCAGGATCTGGGACCTTGAGGGCCATTCTCGCCCCTCCTTTCCAAGGGATGCAACAGTCTAGAAAGGTCTAGGAGTAAAGGGTTCCCCACATGGTAGAGTATTGATGGCTGACTCTGGGCAGGGCCCAACCCCCATAGAAAGCCCTGAGCCTGGCCCACTGTAATTGTGACTACCTTGCTTATGTCGAAGTCCTTCACCACCGCACCCTCTGTGCCAGCTGCCAGCCCCACACACAGTCCCAGCAAGGTGAAGAGCATGATGTTCTCCATATGCCTAGCAATTGAGCACATGAGTTCAGCTCTGTAACTAGAAGCTACAGCCTTTGGCTCAGAGCCTCTGGACTTTATATCCTTCCCTGTGGATGCTTAGAATAGGCATAGAAGGTTCCCATTAGGTGGGTTGGAAGCACACTGTAAACCAGCCAAATGGATCACACACCTGCTAGATACTGGGACCTTGGGGGACCGCCTCCAGGGGACACAGATCTTGCCTCTGGGTGCCCACTCATGTATGCATCTATCCATACACTCAGTAATTGAGCTGATTCTTTCCAGATATGTGTGGGCGACAGAGCAGGTTCCACCAAGGCCCCTTGGCAGGCTTTAGTCACAGGCACAAGGGCACAACTCTGCCAGCTGTAGCAGGTGACCCAGGCATCACAGGCCTGGAGATGGCGGGGGCAGGACTGAGGGCACTGGAGCCGTTCATGGTTGAATCTGTGCAGCTTTTATGTCCAGCAGACTGAGACTCTTAAGGAGTGGGCTAGAACATTGTAATCCCTGCAACCCTGTGACTGTCTTTCTGAGTACTTTGAAGAAGCCATGGCAGTCAGCCAAGGGCACCAGATGAACAGCCAACGTGCCCAGGCTGAAGCCAGCACTGCTGCCCCGGCATTATCTTTACCCATAAATTTGTCTTTATGGGCAGAGACCACAATTTCCAGCTTCCAAGTGAAGAGCTGAGCATATAGAGCCAAGCCACCTGTGTAGGCTCCACAGCAGAGACAACCTCTTGTGATATCACCCCCTAGGGATAGCCCAGGGCCTGCTCCTTCAAGGCACAGACAAGGATAGAGGAGTATTGTCAACTACAGCCAATGTTCAAATTATAAGGAGAGGGAGAGAGGAGCCAGGAAGAAGGCATGGGGAAAAATTAAGAACTATAAAAATGATTAAGGGCTATAAAAATGTAGAAAGGGATATCTAATGCAGACAGAAGCGATGGCCCATTGGATCTTCTGGTAGCCCAGCTAGTGGGACTGATGCACCCTCTTTCTCCTGACAGAAACCAATGTTCCTAGCTCTTGAAACAGTCAACCAACTATTCCAAGGGAGGCCAGATCAAGTCAGGCAACCACTGGGGCTGTGCTCGGGCTCCTCTCCATCTCAGCCAGCCCCAGATTAGCACCCAGGCCTCCAATCCTCCCTGAAAACTTCGAAAGAATGTTGAGTCTGTTCAGAACTGAGCTGTCTTGATGCTGATAATGTCATGCTAGAATTTGTGATTTGGAAGTGATCCCTGAAGGCCAATGAAGTAAGCTCTGGAACCTCTGGCACCAGGAGTTTGTAGGGGGCTGTATAACCAGCAGTAAGGGATCTGTATTCTTAGAAAGTCTCTGTGGGGAAAAAAAAAAAAAAAAAAA